>JARYGA010037997.1:0-28307 GCA_030545235.1 Helianthus tuberosus
AGGTCCCCTTGATGTATGGATCTTTCACAGAATTGTCTTTCCAATCAAGAGTGTGGAATCCTCTTGATCAGAATATAGCAGAATGAGTAGAAACAGAAAACAGCAATTCACTTTCAAACCGGGTTTACTATTGATTATCAATCAAACTGAATTACAATCAATCTAAACCCTAACACAATTTCGTCCAAGGCTATAACTCTCACGAAATTGCTCTCTCACAAACTCTGTTTTTGGCTGATTAACCTAAACCCTAAAGCCTAACCTTGTTTATATAACACAAGGTTGCTACTTGGGCTAGATTTTCCTACATGGGCAAAGCCCAATTCGTCCACCCTAGACCCAACTGGGTTTTGTTTAGCCCAAACTCTATTATCTCACTAATACAAAGCTAAACCCGCTAACCGTTTATCGTTTAACTAATTACAAGATATCCAAAGACCAAATCTAAGCTGTTGTCACAAATATGCACCAACAAACTCCCCCTTGACAATAGCTTCATAAAATAACTTTGTCTTCAGTCTTCTTGCAATCTTCATGTAATCTTGCTCTGTCTTTGGTCTTTGGATAGCTTCAGCTTCAACAGCTTCTGTCAGCAACAGACTCCCCCTAAGCTGATGCATCCAATCACCAAATCTTCAAAAAAATTAGCGTTTGAGTAAACTCCAGTTCAACATTTGAATAGCAATCTTCAAACTCTTCAACTTTGTCTGCAATATAGAAAGGAGGTTCTACCATGCATCCAATCAAACTCTCATCTCTTCACAGCAACTTCTCAGCAACACACTGCTTCAATCTGTTTACTATAAAACAAACATCTCGAGAAACCATAAGAATTTTTCAACAAAGTTAAATAAATTATTATTTTCCAAGAGATAGTTAAACTGTATTACAGATTAAGCATCTTCAACTTATCACCAACACGCAAAACTTTTTAATCACACCCTATAACCCGCATGATTTAAAATTTTGAACTCACTTTCTAACACCGTCTCCCCCTATCAGTAACAATTCCTCCAAGAATAACATTTTTCCGTACGGTAAGAATTTTAAACAGAAAAAGACACTATTTTTGGATTTTTATATTTTTTGAAAGCAAGTAAATAACAAAAGCAACAAACACTCTATTTTTGTGAGAATCACTGGTAAGAAGATCATATCAGCACAATCAAACTGTCTCACACAATTAGATAATTCTTTAATTTAATTTTTCGTGAAAAGCAGTCCAAGAAAATTACCAGTATGTTTGTCCACTTAAACAAAATGCATGAACATTTCAAGTACCATTACCGTATGATACGTTATGGTAATTTTATTTCTGATATACTAGTGTGTCCCACTTCAGGATATACCCCCGCGATCAAGGTATGCACAAAGATTCATCGTAGTAGGTGAGTATACTGATGTCATCCTTTAAGATATCCTGACAATGTCTAGGTCTGCATATAATCTGTTTTATCATGTTTTGATTGCTTAACAATGAACACCCAAATAAATACTAATCAAATCCTGGAAATATAAACAACACACTCTATCATGCAAGTATCTTCCCTACCACATATTTCACAAGTCCAATCCAGATTTCTGAAATCTTAACTGGGAATAGGTTGAGAAGAGAACATAATAGATCTTTAGGAGAGATGGTATAATATACAGATCAAATGAGTTTTTCTCAGTTTGATATAGGTTTCTTGGGTTTCATTTGGGCACTTGAGGGCCTCTTTCGGGTGTATTAGATCTATAGCGCGACAACGTACAGCTAGGTCAGCATGTATCTGGATGCAGCAGAAGAGGTACACGACTTTTTTCAGAGAAGATTTTAGAATCAGATCAAAATTGTGTGTATCGGGACAACATACAGACATTCAAATAGAAATGAGCTAATTCCAAGTGACTTTCTTTCCTGGGGTCATGTACAATTTTAGTTCTGAACAGAAGGACAGCCAAGATATCCCCAGATGAAATAACAGTATAAAGACCCAAAACTTCAGATTTTGGCAATCTATCAACGCAAGATTTAAGGTCATTAAACCATACACCACTGATGTGTTCCCCACTCATATTCAGTTCATTTATGTTTATATCACATTGGTAAGTTGATTATTTCATACTTTTTGCCTACCGGTACATCACATGATGAAACTGCTATCACACTTAAGCAATTTAATTTATTTTCAATGTGACAGTCTAACTTGCCGATGTACTATCATTTCTCCTTTTTCACACAGTGATAACTCATTTTTTATTTTCTATTTTTTTATGTTTTTTATTTTTCAATTTTTTTTTATTTTTGATTTTTAAGAAAAGCAGTAAACTATTTACAAAATTCTTATGAAAAACCAGTTATTCAGGATTCCTCATCCCGTTGAGTTCGACTAAATGTTCAAAGCGAGCCCTGTCAAAAGCTTTAGTATAAAGATCTGCCAGGTTATCTAGTGTGTCAACTCAGCACTTTGAACTTCAATTCAAATCAATCAATATATATATATCAACAATCTCACATCCCCCTTCACGTGCCTAGAGCAGCCACTATCAACATAAGTTGATAATCCTCCTTAGCAGCTCCTGCACACACCAACTAAGAAATTAGTTAGATTGGGGGACCCAAACCTTAATGGTCTTGGGTCGTCCAAATTCACCAACTATTTGAACATCCATCCAATATCCATTACTCCTAACAGGAGTCTTGGATCTCAGACCTGTTGATGGAATTTGATTTTGATTTCCATAAGGTCTCTGGTCCTGAGGTTTCCTATATGTATTTGGACTATTTGACCTTTGAAAATTTTGATTTTGATTCCAAGAAGCCTGATTGTTATAATTTCTAAAGCCATTGTTATAAAAAGTTCGACCACCATTATTTTGGTATCGATTTTGATATTGACCTTGACTTCTGAAATTACTTGTATTTCCATTTAAATTGTTCATTCTAGGTGAACTACTTCTAGGTCTATCATATCTGCCTGGTGGAGATCTAGGCTGAAATCTTTGTTGATTTCTTTGAAAACGAGGAACTTGTGGAGTTCCTTTTTCAGCCTTATCTACACCAACAGCAACATTTTCTGGTTGCTTAGGAGCAGATTTCTTTGGAGATGGGGGAGTAACCGGCTCAACAAAAGGAGGCATATCATCATCGTCCTCTATCCACCCATTGCTGGTGAACGCGTATCTGGGATCTATATGATCAGCAAAAACAGCATGGTCAGCGGGTGCAGGGATCGGGTCAGGTACAAGTGGTGCAACAACAGGTATGCCAACAAGTACAGGGTCATGATCAAGCAGAGGATCACGAGCAGGTATAGGCTCGGGTGCAAGTATAGGCTCAGGGTCAGCGGGTATCAGCTCGAGATCAGCGGGTATCAGCTCGAGATCAGCGGGTGCATCAAAAGGCTGATCGTCGGGGACAAAGTCAATCTCATGCCCAGGCTCATCATCAAACTCAAAGTCCTATGGAGGAATAGGTGCGGCAGACATAGCCGTGTCAGAATCAGAATCAGTGGGGTAACGCTGCAATCCCAGTGCATGCAAAGTGGTGGATGACACAGACTCGAAAGAATCCGGACCAGAATGATCAGATGAAATCTCAACGATAGGAATCTCAACGAGTGGAACAATAATGACATCATTAGCTGGAACTCCATCTCCCTGAGCAGCATCAGGGGGACCATCAATGAAAAGATCGACATCATCATCCGACATGTCATCAAGAGGCAAATCCTCGATAGGAAAAGCAGCAAGAGGCATAGGGGCGAGGATCGGAACCACGGCATGCTCATCATCGGGATGTCCGAGGATGAGATGGTCCTGGTCTGGACTATGAATAAGGAAGGGATCCTCGTCGGGTAAACCATCATCATGCGGTACATCGTCGCCAAAGTCAGGTAATGCAAAAGGCTTTGGAAATCATCGTCATCGTCACTCTCAGTGTCGGAGGTGAAAATCTCAGGGTTTGGGACAATCTCATCGTCCGAAACAATGGCCATGGGGTCTACAGTATCTGACAGTCCACCCTCAGATGAGGACATGGTGTCTGTAACAAAACAATCACAACATATGCACATATATCAACAATCATCATTAAGCATGTAAGTAGTAACAATGTAAGCATGTATTCATCCTAGTCTTCCTAGACTATCCCACCCAGCCTCTCAGACTGAACTACCTAGCCTCTCAGACTAAACCTCCCTAGTTTCTTAAACTGAACTACCCAACCTCTCAGACTGAACCTCCTAGTCTCTTAGACTGAATTATGAACATAAACTTTGAAATGTGTTTCGTGTCTTTTTTTTGTAAAAATGTTTGTCTCCTGGATCTGGGCGTTTTGTGTATGCAATGAGAACATGTTGAGAAAACATTTTCGTGAGAGCCCTAATGATCGTAGTCTAGACTCGAGAAAGAATCCTTGTTCGCTACGACCAAAGCTCTGATACCAAGCTGTCACACCCTGACTTTTGCGGAAGCGTGATTATGGTGTGACTTTCTTAATACCATAGCATTCAATCATAACAATGCTATATGATAAAACCATAAGATGTTCATCCATAAATTAAGTTTGAAAATACCATAACATACTTGTCTGAAACGTAGACTCCAAATTTAAATTACAAACCACAACATGTTTAAATGAGTTCACGAAGACTCAGCAAAAGACCTTAAATAAAACCGAGTTTAGAACCATGTATCTCGTCCAGGATTAAGATACATCTCCTAAACCCTAATGACATCTTTTATTCATGACGCAGCTTGAAACATGCAAACACCCGCCAAATCCACTTAATTCCCTGAGATACATGTAATTTGAAAACATCAACAAAAGTTGAGCGAGTTCATGTGTTTGTTGTGTATGAATAAACCTTTAAAGTATGTCTGTATGTATGTAAATCCTGGTATGAAGCAATAAGGACAAACAGATCACCAATGGTTTGCAAGGCCAATGGTATGTGTGAAGTGATGCAGGAAAACTCAAACCTAGCGGATTTTGCCACGGCTTCAGTATGTGGACATAGTCACCACATGGGCCACCCGGGTTATCACACCCTGACTTTTGCGGAAGCGTGATTATGGTGTGACTTTCTTGTTATCATTGCATTCAACCATACCAAACAACTATATGATAAAACCAAAGTTTTGTCATCCATAAAATGAGTTTAAAACATAACAACATTGTCTAAAACATAGACTTCAAATTCAAGTTTTACAAACCATATGAATTGTGTAAAAGTTTGCTAAGGACTCGTTAAAAGATATTAGTTGTAAACAAAGTTTGGAAGACGTGTCTCCTCCAAGAGTAAGACACACTAACCAAACCCAAAGACCATGGATGACATCTTTATGCTTAACATGACTTGAAACTCCAACGCCCGCCAGATCCATACTTAATTTCCTGAAATACATGTAGTTTGAAAAACATCAACAAAAGTTGAGCGAGTTCATGTGTGTTGTAACACCTGTGCCTCCACGGCCATCAAACAAATACCAAACCAATGAAATATTATATTTCATACTTGGGATTTGTAAAATTATGTGTATCTTTTACACATATCAACTCTTGTTTGATTTTAAGCTTAAAATCGCTTTCTGGAGGGTTATACGCGCTCTGATGCGTAAATATAACCAGTTTAATCCAACGAACACTCCGGAATAGTGAAATAGGCTTAACATACCTTAAATAACCTTTACATAACTTAGATATAAGTTTTGGAAGGTTTGGTGTAGTAAAATCAAAGTTTAATCACTTACAGGGACTAAAGTTGACAAACTGCGAAAGTATGCCAATTTGAACTGTAACAGACATTCCGGAACATGACCATAAGTTAAACATACCATAAATATCCTTCACATAGCTTAGAAATAGGCTTTGAGGTGTTCGGTATGCTAAAATAAACTTTTGTGTCATTCAGGGACTAAAAGTGTCAAAAAGTGCACAAGTTTGCATTTTCGCGCATAACTTACGTTCTGAATACATCTGGACATCCAAAAATTTATGTAAGCATGACTACATTTTATTTTAGTGTTCGCCTTAAGAAAAATCCATTCGTCGCGTCATTTGGATCGTTTTTCGCGCTTATGCGCATTCCGTCGTAATTAAGCGAACATCGCGTTCGTACGACCAAACGAACCATCATCCGGCATATTTTTTAGCATGTTTTGAGTCCCCTATACTTTAACTTCATTTTAGAGCCTTGAAATGAGGTTAACGGGGTTCAAACGCATCGAAAAAGGGCTTAAACACGTGCAGGGACCATTGCTGCCAATTTGAAACTTTCTGATTCAGGGGAGGTGCTAGCGTAGCGCGAGCCCATAGGGCTTACCCGTCGCGCTACGCGACTGCCTAACCAGACCAGATTCAATGTTTTAATCACAAGTTGCAGCTGATTGATCCTTAACCACATGTTCTAAGTTGCTTAGTCACTAAGATAATGATCATATGTAGCTTCCATAACCTTTCAACAAGTGTACGGATGTGATCGAATCACGGTTTCCATGAAACGATCTCAACGGTTCACCGAAAACTATATATACCCCATGCCTTTCATTGTTTTAAAGCACTAGAATTCTGATTTGAGAGCTCTAAGTTGAAATCATTGTTTCATACCTGAGTTCTTGGATCGGGATTAGCATTCGGGGACCCTTCGTAAGTATTCTTTCGTTCTTTTCCTTATTTTATTGCTTTTCGAGTCAGAAAGTCAAACTTTGTTTGACTTTCAGCATTGACCAGTAATGGTCAATGCGAAGTTCGTTTGAACTTCGCAACGTGAGTGTAATCACGTTGGTCATAGTCCCTTGGGACTATGCCCACTGATTACCACGTTGTCTAGGGTCGTAGGGTAGGCGATCTGATAAATCGCCTATACCTTCGAACTCGACCCATTTGGTCGATCATTAGGATCCGACCAAATACATTAGGTGACCATAGTAGGTAGGGAATAACCTTCCGAGGTTATACCCTATGGTCACATCGTTTGAGTAGTTGTATGATAGGTAGTTTATATGCCTTAGGTAAATTACCAGAATACCCTTTTCATGTATAATTGGTAATTAAGCATATGTAACCTAAACTTTTGTCACATAACTGATTATGTAACATGTTTAGGCATATAACACTTGTCATAGGACTAGTTAGACGGTCCGAACGCGTTTCACGCGCACGACGCGTTAAAGTAGCATAAGTTACCTTAATGGGTCGCGATGGGTCGAAAGCACTTAGGTTTGGTTTCATTGTAGTATGTAGGCCTTGTTAAACCATATCATATGAGTTCCAATACTCATTTGGTTTACCAAACCTCATCCTATCCAATCTCCCGATTTAAGTCCGGTTTATTTATATAGTTTTAGATTGCCGACTGATTCCGTGCTCCCTCTAGCTTTGTTTGGTTGTTGTTCAAGACCTCTAAGCATTCTCAGGCGAGTACATTATTCCCCTATTTTACTGTTTTCAATTGTTTTGGGGTGACTCATATGTGCTAAATGTTTTCGATGTTATAACGATGGTTTCAAAAACAATTAAGGCGATTTATACAAAACTAATAACGATTTCATAAAGTGAACAAACTTGTTGGTTGTAGTTACATAACAAATGACATTCATTAGCAATGATCAAGCCGACCAGTATTAGGTTATGGTACCATAGGATCTGACAAATCCCGTTATTTGCTACACCCGTGGTTATGTGTGGGTATGGTAGGTAGCGACTGAATCTGTAATAGTTAACTTACCCTATGGAGGTTTGTTAATACGAAAACGAGAAGCGACGAGTGATGAGTCACGAAGGTTTGAATGTTATTAGCGAGACGATCATATAAGTAGTTTCACGACCTAAAACGAATTAAACGATTTACGATTGGGTTTCACACGATGTTTTAACGATTGGGTTTCACACGATGTTTTAACGATTGGGTAAACATTTGTACATGATTTACATTTGATCATGCATTTACACGAAACATAGTTTTGGTTTAAACGAAGTTTTACTTCAATACTTTGTTTTTGTGCGTTTCACCTATGGTTTAGTTGATGCATTTCACTAGCCATACATATTATTTTGGTTATACATATTACATGATTTACATTTGGGCATGAACATCACTTTGGTGGTTTGGTTTGGATTAAGTGATTAAGTAACAATGCGTGTGGAATATGATACAAGCATGGTGGATACGCCGCTGGTACTTCCTATATATAAGTGTTTGTATGGTATTACACATTGTAGCGTTATTTGAATCATTTCAGTTTGAGACATAGAACATTTTATACAAGTAACATACTTTTCACAAGACATTTATTTACAAACAACTTATCTTATACAAACTCATTTTACATGGTTATTCATTTAATCATGCATTATTCTCTTATTTATACATATCACCTGAACTTATTATTTTTTCAAACGATTTACAAAGACAAAGCAAATTACAAGGTTCATGACTAAACATTTTCTTAAAACAGAAGTCATGAATCTTATTTTCACAAAACCTATGTACTCGCCAGCATTTCTTTGCTGACCTCGTTTTCACATATGTTTCAGGTATTGTTGGATGATATCGATTGATAAGATGCATGCTCACATAGGACTGGACAAGGCCTTAGTGACTCAATAACAATGATAGATTATGTTTAAATAGTGTATTTAGATTTCCAGACGATGTAATTACTCTATGTTTAATAAAACGAAACACTTTTGATATCCATGGTTATGAAACATTAATTCTGTTGCAACACGCCCCGATGTTTCCGCCACGATTTGTTGTTTTACGCGGTCGGGGTGTGACAGAAAAGATGGTATCAGAGCCAATGGTTATAGGGAATTAGGTTATTAGTAATGTTTTGACCTAGTCTATAACCTTTCTAGGACCCTAACGCGAGTTTATTTGCGTTTAGTCATAAAACAATACCGTCACCTATCCTTAGGCGACGATCTCAACAAGAATATAAATTTCAAAACCGCTTTGAAAACGAATCATCTGTTCTAGGATGATTGATTTCTAGGTTTTGAACTCTCTATTTTAAGGTTTTGAACCCTCTGTTATATGGTTTTGAACCCCTTTGAGTTTTCAAAAATCTCGTCAAGGTTTTGGGTCTTAAATAATGTGAACACGTGCAAACTGGAAGGGTGAATGCCTGTATTCTGGGTTTTCTGTCTAGGCAAGCACTTCGTATACATCTCATCAGACGCGAGACCAGTTGTGCTTACCTGGGAATTCTTGGGATGAGTGTTCACTTATAGGCGAGCATGTTTTCGCGATACATTATTTTTGACCTATTTACTTTAATTAAATCACCGAGGTCGTTTGTTGCTTTGTAGTAACAAACAAATGACCACTATCCTTGCTTTCATCAGATTTGTTTCATCTCATTCTTTTCATCTAATTCTCTCACTCGTTTCCTTGTCAGACAATGCCTCCTCGACGCGATACCCGAACCGATACTCGGACTTTTACTATTGAAGAACTCGCAGCCCTGATCTCTCAACAGGTGGCTGTTGTGGTTCCCGGTGTTGTAACCCAAGTCCACGAGATGTACAACAACGGCAACAACAACAACAATAATGCACCGTGTAATTTCAATAACTTCAATTCTGCGAAGCCACTTAAGTTTTCTGGGACTCAAGGAGCAACTGCGCTCCTGCAGTGGTTTGAGAGTATCGAGAGCACATTCAGACATGTGCAGTGTCAGGATGCGCGTAAGGTGGAATTTGCTTCGAGTGTGTTTGAAAAGCGAGCGCTTACTTGGTGGAATGGTGTTATGCGAGATAGGGGTGCCGAAGTGGCGTTGGCACAAACATAGGCAGAGCTTCGGGCTCTCATGATGAAGGAGTTTTGTCCCCGTCACGAGATTCGAGTTTTGGAACGAGAGTTTGACGACTTAAAGCAAGATGGGGCTGAACACCGTGCGTACACAGATCGTTTTGAAGAACTCAGTCTATTGTGTCCCACCATGGTTACCCCTCTGGAGAAAGCGATCGAGAGATACATAGATGGTTTACCCGATTCTATTATGGATATTTTGATCGGTGTTAATCCTACCACCCTTCGTCAAGCAATCGAGTTGTCAGCTACCCTGACTGAGTCTCAAGTCAGAAAGGGTAAACTCACCCGCAAGGGTGATAAAAAGAAGGCAACCGATTCTGGAAAGGACAAGAAGAAGGATAAGGGGAAGGGTAAGGAAGGTGAGACGTCGAAGAAATCGAAGAAGCGGAAGGGTGCCCAAAATTTTGCTGTTACAGCACAGACTGCTCAGAACCTGCAGAATCCACCGGCTCAGCCACATGCAAAGAAGGCATATGCTGGTACCGCACCACATTGTGCCCGTTGCAACGGTCATCACGTTGCACAACAAGATTGCAAGAAATGCACAACGTGTGGTAGACTTGGGCATTTGGCCAATACTTGTCGTCTGAGACAAAATCAGGCTGCTCAGGTTCAAGCTCCGGTTCAAGGGAATGCTGCGAGATTCCCACTGGGTTCATGTTTCAACTGCAGAGAGTTTGGTCATTTCCGCCCCAACTGTCCGAGACTGGTGAATACAAATGCTAACGCAAACCCGAATGCGAACGTTCACGTCAATATGAATCCAGCACGTGGTCGAGTGTTTAACATCAATGAGGCAATCGATGATGAAGAAGTGAACTTTTAGTATTTTGTATTTCCTCTGGTTGTTATCTTGTAACATTTAAAGACAATGCGGTTGCTATATAAATAAAAATTTGTGGTTTTTATTTTTAACTAATGCAATTGTATGAATGTTTGATCCAACCTTATGATGTTAACACAAAGACAAAACTACTCGCGTGGTTCTGTCATTTTTATGATCACTTGTGATCTCCCTAAGAACCTCAAACACTTGTTTCTTTTAAATCTAAGAGTATCTTATCGTCTTGTACCGTTCGAGATGCAAGAATTATCAAAACAGCTTCAAGAGTTGTCTGATAAAGGATTCATCCGTCCGAACTTTTCACCTTGGAGAAACTCCTGTTCTCTTTGTGAAAGGAAAAATGGATCTTTTCAAATGTATATCGATTAACGTAAGCCTAGTAAGCTTACCATCAAGAATCGATATTCCCTACCTTAAATCAATGATCCGATCATCTGCAGGGTACTTCATGCTTTTCCAAGATCGATTTGCGTTCTTGGTATCATCAACTTCGTATTCTCGAAGAAGATGTTCCCAAAACGGTTTTCTGCACGAAGTATGGCCATTACGAGTTTACAGTCATACCTTTTGGTTTGACAAATGCTCCAGCCATCTTCATGGACTTAATAAATAGGGTCTGCAAGCCTTATTTGGATCAGTTCGTCATTGTTTTTATTGATGACATCTTGATCTATTCAAAGTCCCGAGCCGACCACGATCAACACCTTCGTTGATTTCGGAGCCTGATTGGATTCCTTGTACACCTTAATATGTACATTGCAACTCAATTAGGACAAGCCGAATTCCTTTTTAGATCTTCCTATTTTCATAGTTAGATTCTTGAAAATATTTAAAGTGCCAAGTGAAATCCACGGATTGGATTCCTAGTATGCTTTAAATACCCATGTCCAAAGATAACAAATTAAACGATTTTGCGATTAAACGATTATACAATTATGCGATTATGTGTTTATGTGTTATGTGTTCTCCTCTATGTTTTTGTGAGATCCAATTTTCAAATCCTCATAGAATCTTTCGTATCTTTATATGAGGGATTCATAGTAGGATATTCAAAAGGTACTACTTTAAATCCTTAATGGGCTTCTACGTTGTAGTTAAAGACCCTTGGGATTATATGGTACCATTCCATGATTCGATGAGAGACCCTTGAGTGGTCTAGTTAAAGATTGATTCAAGATCTGGTTAAGAATAGCATGTGATGATACAGCTGAAAGGACCCTATGGTGGTCCAGTCACGCTCATCACAGGTTCATTCATATGGTTTTCCTCTACACATTATAAAATAGACTGTGTGAACTGTGCAAGGAATTGTCTAATTATGGACGCGTACATAATTATGAAATTTAGTGCATAGGAACCCAGTAAGATTTATTATGTGTAAGAACCGATAGTGACAAAAATAACGAAATGAGAACGATGTAATGGAGGTACGGTGGACGCACAAATGACGCTTCATATACTTGTATATAAGTGTCCCTCTTACATTGCAAGCATGATGTTATTAAAGTTACTAGAAGTTCAGAACCCTAACCAATATTGTTTGATCTTTTCAACTTCATGTTTTAAACTCTCACAAGTTTCCTCTAAATAAATTTCGGGACGAAATTTCCTAAAGTAGGGGAGACTGTAACACCTGTGCCTCCACGGCCATCAAACAAATACCAAACCAATGAAATATTATATTTCATACTTGGGATTTGTAAAATTATGTGTATCTTTTACACATATCAACTCTTGTTTGATTTTAAGCTTTAAATCGCTTTCTGGAGGGTTATACGCGCTCTGATGCGTAAATATAACCAGTTTAATCCAACGAACACTCCGGAATAGTGAAATAGGCTTAACATACCTTAAATAACCTTTACATAACTTAGATATAAGTTTTGGAAGGTTTGGTGTAGTAAAATCAAAGTTTAATCACTTACAGGGACTAAAGTTGACAAACTGCGAAAGTATGCCAATTTGAACTGTAACAGACATTCCGGAACATAACCATAAGTTAAAAATACCATAAATATCCTTCACATAGCTTAGAAATAGGCTTTGAGGTGTTCGGTATGCTAAAATAAACTTTTGTGTCATTCAGGGACTAAAAGTGTCAAAAAGTGCACAAGTTTGCATTTTCGCGCATAACTTACGTTCTGAATACATCTGGACATCCAAAAATTTATGTAAGCATGACTACATTTTATTTTAGTGTTCGCCTTAAGAAAAATCCATTCGTCGCGTCATTTGGATCGTTTTTCGCGCTTATGCGCATTCCGTCGTAATTAAGCGAACATCGCGTTCGTACGACCAAACGAACCATCATCCGGCATATTTTTGAGCATGTTTTGAGTCCCCTATACTTTAACTTCATTTTAGAGCCTTGAAATGAGGTTAACGGGGTTCAAACGCATCGAAAAAGGGCTTAAACACGTGCAGGGACCATTGCTGCCAATTTGAAACTTTCTGATTCAGGGGAGGTGCTAGCGTAGCGCGAGCCCATAGGGCTTACCCGTCGCGCTACGCGACTGCCTAACCAGACCAGATTCAATGTTTTAATCACAAGTTGCAGCTGATTGATCCTTAACCACATGTTCTAAGTTGCTTAGTCACTAAGATAAGGATCATATGTAGCTTCCATAACCTTTCAACAAGTGTACGGATGTGATCGAATCACGGTTTCCATGAAACGATCTCAACGGTTCACCGAAAACTATATATACCCCATGCCTTTCATTGTTTTAAAGCACTAGAATTCTGATTTGAGAGCTCTAAGTTGAAACCATTGTTTCATACCTGAGTTCTTGGATCGGGATTAGCATTCGGGGACCCTTCGTAAGTATTCTTTCGTTCTTTTCCTTATTTTATTGCTTTTCGAGTCAGAAAGTCAAACTTTGTTTGACTTTTAGCGTTGACCAGTAATGGTCAATGCGAAGTTCGTTTGAACTTCGCAACGTGAGTGTAATCACGTTGGTCATAGTCCCTTGGGACTATGCCCACTGATTACCACGTTGTCTAGGGTCGTAGGGTAGGCGATCTGATAAATCGCCTATACCTTCGAACTCGACCCATTTGGTCGATCATTAGGATCCGACCAAATACATTAGGTGACCATAGTAGGTAGGGAATAACCTTCCGAGGTTATACCCTATGGTCACATCGTTTGAGTAGTTGTATGATAGGTAGTTTATATGCCTTAGGTAAATTACCAGAATACCCTTTTCATGTATAATTGGTAATTAAGCATATGTAACCTAAACTTTTGTCACATAACTGATTATGTAACATGTTTAGGCATATAACACTTGTCATAGGACTAGTTAGACGGTCCGAACGCGTTTCACGCGCACGACGCGTTAAAGTAGCATAAGTTACCTTAATGGGTCGCGATGGGTCGAAAGCACTTAGGTTTGGTTTCATTGTAGTATGTAGGCCTTGTTAAACCATATCATATGAGTTCCAATACTCATTTGGTTTACCAAACCTCATCCTATCCGATCTCCCGATTTAAGTCCGGTTTATTTATATAGTTTTAGATTGCCGACTGATTCCGTGCTCCCTCTAGCTTTGTTTGGTTGGTGTTCAAGACCTCTAAGCATTCTCAGGCGAGTACATTATTCCCCTATTTTACTGTTTTCAATTGTTTTGGGGTGACTCATATGTGCTAAATGTTTTCGATGTTATAACGATGGTTTCAAAAACAATTAAGGCGATTTATACAAAACTAATAACGATTTCATAAAGTGAACAAACTTGTTGGTTGTAGTTACATAACAAATGACATTCATTAGCAATGATCAAGCCGACCAGTATTAGGTTATGGTACCATAGGATCTGACAAATCCCGTTATTTGCTACACCCGTGGTTATGTGTGGGTATGGTAGGTAGCGACTGAATCTGTAATAGTTAACTTACCCTATGGAGGTTTGTTAATACGAAAACGAGAAGCGACGAGTGATGAGTCACGAAGGTTTGAATGTTATTAGCGAGACGATCATATAAGTAGTTTCACGACCTAAAACGAATTAAACGATTTACGATTGGGTTTCACACGATGTTTTAACGATTGGGTTTCACACGATGTTTTAACGATTGGGTAAACATTTGTACATGATTTACATTTGATCATGCATTTACACGAAACATAGTATTGGTTTAAACCAAGTTTTACTTCAATACTTTGTTTTTGTGCGTTTCACCTATGGTTTAGTTGATGCATTTCACTAGCCATACATATTATTTTGGTTATACATATTACATGATTTACATTTGGGCATGAACATCACTTTGGTGGTTTGGTTTGGATTAAGTGATTAAGTAACAATGCGTGTGGAATATGATACAAGCATGGTGGATACGCCGCTGGTACTTCCTATATATAAGTGTTTGTATGGTATTACACATTGTAGCGTTATTTGAATCATTTCAGTTTGAGACATAGAACATTTTATACAAGTAACATACTTTTCACAAGACATTTATTTACAAACAACTTATCTTATACAAACTCATTTTACATGGTTATTCATTTAATCATGCATTATTCTCTTATTTATACATATCACCTGAACTTATTATTTTTTCAAACGATTTACAAAGACAAAGCAAATTACAAGGTTCATGACTAAACATTTTCTTAAAACAGAAGTCATGAATCTTATTTTCACAAAACCTATGTACTCGCCAGCATTTCTTTGCTGACCTCGTTTTCACATATGTTTCAGGTATTGTTGGATGATATCGATTGATAAGATGCATGCTCACATAGGACTGGACAAGGCCTTAGTGACTCAATAACAATGATAGATTATGTTTAAATAGTGTATTTAGATTTCCAGACGATGTAATTACTCTATGTTTAATAAAACGAAACACTTTTGATATCCATGGTTATGAAACATTAATTCTGTTGCAACACGCCCCGATGTTTCCGCCGCGATTTGTTGTTTTACGCGGTCGGGGTGTGACATGTGTGTGTATGAATAAGCCTTTAAAGTATGTCTGTATAAATGTATGTCCCTGGTATGTAGCAATAAGGAAAAAACAGATCAATTAATGTGTAGCTAATACATTAATAAGTGACATGGCCTAGGAAGCACTCAAACCTATATGCGTATTTCGTACCGGCCCCTCCGGCGGAACGACATAGTCACCACATGCAGCCATACGCTGGCCCATGTGTGGGGCTCGCAACACCTAATAGATCTATCACTCATGTCCCTCGGTCCTTATACAAGGATTAATGGTCTTACGATAATAGCCTATCCATTCACGTGATCTAGCAGTAAATTCCTTAGCTAATCATACCATGTATAAAAGTGTCTGTAATAATTGTAACATGTATTTCACCCCCGAAGTTATAAAACTGAAAACAGTTAAGAGAAAAGGGGGACATGAACTCACTGTTTTGCGTCTTCGTATCCAATGTAACTCGAAGCTTCCACTAGAACGCACGACTACCTACATGTGTACTAACGTCTATTAGACGAACGGGTCGTGCCTTGTCTTAATATTGATTGGTGCCTTTGAGTTACGTTTAAAAGTGTCTTTGGTAGTATTCCAAGTTATATAATTGGGTGTTAAAATAATAAATATTTTAACTTGCATTTTCTTTTGGAATAATTTGTAAAACAGTATTTTTGTAGTAATACTTCTCATGTATTTATATTCGCATTTCCTTCCCAAGAATGGGGGGTATCTCATACTTGTGGATTCGTATCCTTGTATTGGTATATCTTGCCCTAAATAACATAACTAGTTCACAAATCAACAAACATTCACACAAGCGTTTTAGTAATAAATATATATTCTAAATATATATTTATCCGCTTTCGTTTATGAAAACCCACCTCCGACACTGTATTTTGTTACAAAAAATTATGGCGTGGTTTGTATTTGAAAAGTATAGTCTAAAATACACTTGTAAATCCTTATATAGAAAATATTTTCTAAGTGCTAGGATTTTCAGAAAATTTCACCATAGTCTCCTTTGTAAATGGAGGTGTCCATGCTAAATAGCATATCATTTTCTTTAACATATAACACGTTAGATCACTTTCAAATAACCAACCCGACATTTAGGCATGCAAAATACTGCTTATATCGTTTCAGTTTTAATATACAAAACTGGGCTGTTTTCGGGTATTTTAATAAAATAGTTATCTTATTCCAAAAATTCCTATTTTTTTACAAAATGTCTTATATGATCCAAATATTATTGTGTAATAATTTATTTTCCGGACTGAACTCAGATTTATCTTTTTCTGACTGCAGTCCCCGGAATAATTTATTTAAAATTCATCGTACGTCCGATTTACGAAATTCCAGAGGGAGAATTACAAATATATCAGTGGTCATCTACAATACAAATTTCATGACCTAATCCTACACAGATTTCAAGTTATGACGAAAAAAATAACACAAATTTTCAGCAGTAAAAATGCAACTTTAGTTCTTGTTAGAAAACGACCCTTTAAAAATAGCAAACGAAGTCCAAAAATTATGATTCCAGTGCCATTAGAGCCGTATTTCATAACAACACGTTATAGACTCAAGAAAACCAGTTTTTCGTTAAACATTGACCTGTTTACAGCCAGTTGAAGGTGGCTGAAAATGCTAATCAGCATACTTTTTATAGGTTAAATGTTACTAAATCGCACACATACGATCGCCATACTTTCTAATACGATTAACATCAGACCATAAGTCATTTACAGCAGGTCATGGTTTGTTTAATTCAGATTTATCATGATTTCATCATCATTTTAACACTACTTCATCATATGTTAGTTGATGTTCAAGACTTTGTTTAAGGTTCTTTAGAGTTCTTATGTTTTTTATCTTTAAACATCATTAACCACTTAAATAGCAAGTAAAATACAAGGATCTAAGTGCTTACCACTAGCACAAAGCTAGGGATGATCAAGAGGAGAAAACAAGTGGATAAAAGCAAACGGTGAAGGTCCTTCAACTCCCGAAAGCTCCAAGCTCCCTTATACACCTTCTAACACCTTAGAATCACCTTGGAATGCTTGAATGTTGAACGAAAATGAAGGTAGTGTGGTGGGGTGTATGAGCCGTAGCTATGGGGAAGAAGAAAGGAAATTTTTGGTGTTGAAGGTGGTGAAATGAACTTGAGTTTAGTCTTGTGGTTTATAAGAATTTTTCTCCAACATGTAATGGAATATGCTATGTTATGTGTGGAATATACCCAACAAGATCAAATAAATAACTAAAAGAAGATCTTCTAGGTGGGTCCCTTGTTGGGGGCGGATTTGGTGAGGGGGGTAAAATGTAAATTTTTTGGAAGTTTGGGGTCTAAAGTGCAAACTAGAAGGTTTAAGTATGTTTAAGTGTGTTTAGGTGTTTTTATGATTTTCAAGGTGTTCTACCACCAATAATAGCTTAATATCATTAAAACATTACTTCTAGTAAAATTTTGATGTCCCGGTTATTGTCCGGTTGTTCGGTTCGTTACGGTTCGTTAAAGTGCTGAATTGCGTAGTTTCACTAAATATGAAGCCCCTTTTGTGGCAGTTTTAATTCCCGACACTTTGTAAGTTGTTTTGGACATCAACACATAAATTTTGCATGATATTATTGTGTTAAATAGCTGGTTATAGCTGAATCGTGCTGATTTTCCGCAGAATTTTGTAGTTTATGTAAGTTTTAGGCACTTTCCGGCACTTAAACTATCTCTAGGAAGGCAGTTTTGTGATCCTTGCTTTCCTACACACTATACTAGTGTAGTACCTTGTCTTTGGCTCATATTGGACCTCAAAATATTGTTTGTCTATGTGCTGGCATTGTCAGCATGTTTCTGAATTATCTGCACACTGTGCTAAATATGCTCTGTGCATCAAGTTTGTCACTATGGTTTGTGTGCAATAAATGGAGTGACAGTATGAAATGTGATGCATATGTATGTATGATACAAAAATCATAAAGCAGTTTAATCATCAGCTAGGATTTAGCACAGTCATTAAGCACAAATCAATATTAGTTAAACGTACGGATGCATGCAAATTTGACAGTTGTCACATTCTCCCCCCGTTAAGAAAATTTCGTCCTCGAAATTTGTACTACCTTAACTCCTTATGGTTACGCCACACACGTATATGAATAATACCGAGGTAGATAATCACCAAACCGAATCAAACCTTACTCACATCAGGTGAGTTCAAGAATATATAACAACCCGAACCCTATGGTTAAAAGGTATGTGCTTTTAGCATTAGATGTCAAAGGTACACGACGTATTTGACGTATAGTCTAGTGTAACCCAGCTAACAGGAGTTCCACAAAAGAGGAGTTTTGACTAATAAGTTTCTCAAACGATCGATCGGAATATGCCAACGAGCTTTCGCAAACCATAGCATCCGCTATATGAATTCAAAATCAACAACTCAAATGTAATAGTAAAATGATATGTCAACTCCCGAGTAAATGGATGGTAAGGTTTAGTGTGTTGACATTCTTAAATTTCGAAAGTACACCGAATGAATTACAAGCGAATTTGGTGTATCAATGTTTTAATCCGTAGTTGCATCAGGAATGTTTAAATGACAAGCCAATCAAAAGTATGTGTGGTTTGAGTGAAACGGTTGACCCTGGCTAGCACAAGCTGCAAATTTACACCGACGCCACAAGGTGTCATAATTGAAATACTGCAATAATAGTGATGATTGAACAAGTTCACCGTGTTTGAAATCAAATGAAAGTGCACTGAAACAATCTGAATATTTGATTTACACAATGCCATAGCGTTTTCAACTGAGTACGGAACATCAAAGAACCACTGTTTCTGATGAAAGAGCAATAATCACTGTGAGAGACCTTCGACTAATAATGAAAGAATCGTTAAGGGGCACATTGTGATATGAAATGAATCGATGTACCATTGCCTTAACACACAACTGTGTTGACACTGCTTTGGTTGTGATAAGCAAAATGGATTCAGAGCAAATAAATAAACATTTGAATCCGTGTATGAGGTGCATAAACAACTTAGCGCAAGCTTCAATCTTGTGAAAGTATCACCACAAGGTGTTGGAACCGACAACGATTTAGTGGAGTCGTAGAGCAACCAAGTCCACTACGACTCGAAATACAAGAATTTCGTAAAAATATTTGAATATGATGTTCCCAATACATCATATGACGTCTTAAATTGAATATGCGAAATGGATAAGTTCAAGCAATTGAACTTAGTAACCTAACAATAAACGTATGTATCAACGAGGGTATCTCAGCGTGGTTACGAAGATAAACAATGAATGTAACTTGAAAGAAATGAAGACTCAAGAAAGTGTGTTGACTTGGTAACAAAAGAGCCAACAATTACAATAAAGCTAGTCATTCGAATTACAAATCTGTAACTAAATTTAGCAAAATAATTTTTGAATTTCAATGAAGCGTTTGTTTGAATCGAAACCACATGCGTAGCAAATGGTGCATGTGTGTCATAAAAGTTTCCGAGTCATGAAATAATGAGTATTTGCTAAGATGAAGAAATGACCAAGTATCGAAACAAAAGTGTGTTCGCTCACAGCGAAGAAAATTGGCGCGATGCAACTACCATCAGGGGAGTAGAGGTGCAAACATCTACTCGCTAGAAGCAAAAATGATGATCTCAACAAAATAAATTTAAGTACTTTCTGTTTGGCTGACTGAAATGGCATATATGTCAGGTTAATGGTGTTTGATTGAGTCAACATATGTGGTTCCTAAGTGATAACCTTTACAAGTTTGGACCTGGGTTCCCAAGATCCTAGGTACATGTTTTCTAGATTCCCAGAGTTTCGTATTCTGTGTAAAATTGTTCTGTGCATCGTGTAGGAAACACCATCTTGTGCATGTCTAAAGCAACTTATTCTCCCACAATCTCCCCGGTATGCTGTCTTCCTGAATCCTCAGCTAATGATACTCGATCATCAATCGGTCATGAAATGGTAATTGAATCCTCATAGTTAGTTAAATAAGAAATTCGTAAATCCTTAGCAAGAGTCACCGACTCTCGTTGGTTAGCTCGTTCGGCTCCTGGTAGTTCGATGTTCGTACGAAAGCTATCGTCCTTTATCTTGACGAGCAAAACTAGGGTTACCTAAAGCGGGAACTTGGTCTGTCATCTTCCTTCTCTATCAATTACTGAAGCTACACTGACAATCCTCGCATCTCCGAAGGAGTAAGTCGGCAAGGCGTATTAACGGCAGGCGCGGCGCCCGGAATCAAATCGATGCGAAATTCGACTTGTCGTTGAGGAGATAATTCTGGCAAGTCTTCGGGGAAGACTTCAGGATATTCCCTTACCACAGGGATATCTTCGAGTTTTGGTTCTTCGGCTCCCTTGTCCATGACATGAGCCAAGAAAACATCACATCCTATGTGCGAAAAACTTATGTATCTTCAATGACTGATAGTCCGTAGGGGCGTTCCCTGCTCCATGAATCACGATCGATTCTTCATTTTCCATTGGAGTGCGGGTAATAACCTCCTTTTGATTGCCCGACAACCAATCCATCCTAAATACCACGCCGAAGCTTCCCTTCAGCTAGTTCTACCGAATACTAGATATCTATCTTGCTTACTATTAAAATAAGTATATTCTGAAGCTAAAATTTGATAACAATATCAAATATCAGAGACGCATAATATTAACTACTATGAGGCGTACCGATAGCCCTGTTTGGATCCTGGCGTGCTTCCCTAGCTCATGTGGTAGACATTCTTCCCACGATTTTGTTTAATCTCCCTTGGGCAATCTTTCCTAAAGTGCCCCATATCACCGCAATTATAACATCCCTTACCTTTCTTTCCACGTTTCGTCTCGTGCCAACACGTTTCCCTGCTGTGCCCCACTTTGCCACAGTTGTCACACTTTCCATTTTTACATCGCCTGGTATGATGTCGTCGACACTTATCGCATTGTGGTAGTTTACCCATGTATTCTTTTCCCTTTTTGGACTTATTGTTGCTATTCGTCTGAGTACCCTGCTTGAAGTTTGCAAACTTTCTCTTGTTGTCACCAGATGACTCTACATGAGTCTCCTTTTTCTCCTCAGAGGTTGAAAATTTGTTCAACCTGATCGCCTCTTCAGTCAAGGTTACACTTAAATCAATGGTCCTTCCATCTTCAAGTTCCAGAACTCAGTTTCCATCTTCTGGCTTTCTGTTCTTGAACAGTACTTCTTGTGCATCAGTTCTTTTAGTTGATCCCATGTCAAAGCATACGCAGCAGCCTCGCCCATCGTCTGAACCTGGAGTTTCCACCATGACAGAGCCCCATCTTGGAACAGTCCGGAAATGTACGTGACCTGATGCTCTGGGGCGCATTTGCTCACACGCAAAACGGAATCCGTCTTCTCAACCCAGCGCATGAAGGCTACAACACCCCCAGTGTCGTCGTAATGCAGGGGCTGGCAGCCCAAGAACTGCTTGTAGGTGCAGCCTGCGATATAAGCAACATTATTCGCGTAAGGTAATAGCAAAGCACTTGTGGAAATGTCCAAACGTTTTGTAATGTGTCTTAAGTGACTAAACATTACCGTTGGGTGGGTTATTTCCTGAGGTACCTCCGTTGCGCTCGGAGCGAAGGGCCTCGTACTGTGCGATGACCTGTAAGATGCGTTCTTGAAATCCGCCTCTGTTGTCGGCAGAGGGTTGTTGGTATCGGTGTTCCCTTCAGTCAACATCTTCCTAGAAGAAGGTCGGTTAGGTCAGGTCTTGTTAAGGACACGAGCACACAAGCCTCTACTTAACGAATAAGACCTCAGAGGTGTATTACGTATATGTATATACGTAGTCATTATAACAATCAATCACATATCATCACAATTATAGCACAACTTGTAAATAGGAACGTAGCAAGTAAGTATGTAGCATTATAGTTATAGCACAAATATGCAGATCAACAATGTGCTTAGTGAGAACATAGCGACTTTTTTTTTCTTTAGTTATTAGTCATAAGTATTATCGCATGTTTAAGGATGATTGGGCTTTCATTATCCTCCGGCCACAATCACTTTGTCTTACAAAACGTATCACATTAGAAGGGACACAGGGTCACCCTACCCTTGCCCAACAAATCTATCAGTGTATCAAAATTGCGTGGTCACAAGTAGTCTCCAAAAGTCTCCACAGTCTCAGCTCATTTGTAGTGTCTTTACCCAAGAGTAATGTATTCCGCATAAATCCAGAACACAGCTATACTGGTGGCTGAGGTGGAGGAGGAAAGGAAAGTAAACTGTTAACATGCGTAAACTCCTCCTCGAGCTTGTATATACATCGAAGTAGTTAGCTGATCTGCCGCTCGATAGTAAATGAAACGAGCATCAAAAACCTGGAAAAGGCGTCATAGCAGCAGATGAGAGCGCAAAAGAAGTCTTTGATAATTGTGGAGGATCAAAGTATACTGGCAATAAACAGGGTGGAGGTTGTGGTGTCAACTCAAGCTTCAACATTTTGCGACTTATATCCTCAAACTGTAGCTGATGTGACAGGTGTACTCATCCCGTGTGTAGCCTCCATAATGTGAGGGATTACAATGGGTCTAAAATCAACATAGTGTAGCATAGGAACCATCGAAATGACTTGTCCAGCGTTGTCGAGGTGAATGTAGCAAACAGTGCGACTTGTAAAGTTAGGAAAAATGTTGCCGTAGCAGAAGAATTGTTATGCGGGTGCTGACCTGGAGCGCCTTCCCGGGTGTGGGTATGTCTTGAAAGAAAGCGGTAGGCATGTCGGTGCAATGGACGTCGGTCTTCATAGGTGCAACATCAGCGGGTGCAGGTGCGGTAGAAATGTCTCAACAAAAGGAGATTCAATAGGTGCAGGTACTGGGTCTGGTAAGAGGAGTGCAAGGTATAGTAGTCCAAGGGAAATAAGGTCACGTTTAAGCAGGTTCAGCAGGTGCAACATCAAGCTGGCCTGCAAGGAACTGGAGCTGCCTCAGGGGCAGGTCCTGGGGCGTGTGAGGGTATGTGATCTTGAGTAGGTGTTAGTGCAGTAGTCAAAGCGGCGTCGTCGTCCGTGTCTGGAGCAAAAAGAGGTAACCTGCCTGTTTGTAAAGTCGTAAATGTCGCAGACTCAAAGGAGTCTGAAATCGAGTGTATACTAGAATCAGAGGATAGTTTGATAATAGGGATCTCAAAACGTAAAGTCAGTAACAACGTCCTCATCTAACTTTCCATCATCCTGGGTGTCAACGGAAGGATCATCAATAAGCAAATTAACGTCGTCATCAAACAATTTGTCAAAGAGGCAGATTCTCGGGGAAAATAACCACGAGAGGTACGGCGTCGAGAATCGGAGCCACGAAGTGCTCGTCATCAAGTGTCCAAATGATAAGGTGGTCGTGGACCAAAACAAGAATGACAGGAAGTCTCTTGTCAAGTAAGCCATCAGCAAGGGTAATTCATCACCAGAGTCTGGCAGCGCGGATGGTTGGCAGTCGTCCTCGTTCTTGGTCAACATGTCAGGGTCACTTTTAGTGTCTGACGTAAATATCTCCGGCGCAGGTACAGTCTCATCATCTGTGGCGGTGGCCGTAGGGTCGTCATCATCTGACAATTCGTTCCCTAAGGAAAGTGACGTTTGTGTGCCGGTACATAATAGTCATAGCATGCATATTCACAGAAATCTTTAACACTATGTGTAAATAAGGGCAATTCATAATGTAATCATGTATCCACATATTCGTCCTAGTCTTCCCAGACTATCCCACCCAGTCTCTCAGACTAAACTCCCTAGTCTCTCAGACTAACTCCCCGGTCTCTCAGACTAACTCACTGGTCTCTCAGACTAACTCCCTGGTCTCTAAGACCAACTCCCTGGTCACTAAGAACCAAAATATCAGTTTACTATAAAACCTCTTTTATAAATATTAAAATGACCAAAATGCCCTTACGGGACTTAATTTGGTTTTAAATACTTTTTGGGCATATATGTTAATATCCTACTGAAGTATTAACATATCTTAAGCATAATAACATATGGGGCTTGTATATGGTTCATTTGGTTGCCCGTTATGCATTTACGCATTCGGTTCGATTTATATAGCTAGTTTACATAAACTAGCCAAAACGGGTTTAACCCTATCATTAAATCCTCAAAATCCAGAATGTGTTTAGTTTACCCATATTATACAAGTATCCAAACTTTTTGGGTCTAAATCACATTCTATTCCGGTCTCCGCTTAATCTAGCATTTCGAACCGTAAAGTATCTTTCAAACTAACCGGTCTAAGTCTTTGACTTAAATAAAGACCCGTTAGAATCCTAATATGTTAATAAACCTTCCATACAGATTGAGTAGCTTCGGTAGAAGGTATTTACATAAGGCTTTAGGAAATATACGGCTGAGTTACATCCTTTCGCATCTAGCTCAGGTAAATACTTTTAACTTATTTTCCCTTATACGGGCTTGGGATACGGTATTATAATAATACCGCTTGGTCGGGTATGAAATCATTTAATCGGATTGTGATTAATAAATTTGCATAACCCGTTTTAATCTGTTTTGTTTGATAACATAAACATTGGGGGTTAATACGACTGTGTCCTGGATATCATCAGCTCATTTCATTTGAAAATGGCCATGACCTGTGCACGGGGTGTAGTCATACACCTGACAGATGCAAATGCTAAATAACCCACATGTTGGGGGTAACTCCTTTGTGTGTTTTATAGTGGTGAGTCGGTTAATCATGACCGGCTTCCAAACCGGCCCCATATGTATGACAAACATGTAAATCTGTATACAAGATTTTATTAAAGATTGTCCCAAGTTATAAATGGTTTTGTGCGTTGTGCGCCAAAATCAATTTTCATAAACTCTTTTCGAATGAGTCAGTTAATTGTATTTACCAGTGAAAACTGTCGTATTTTCCAAAGACTAAGTGACAGGTGTAGGTCCGGCTAGGGGAGGATCTAGTCGCCTAATCCTTGTATACGAACCACTCCGGTTGTGCGGAATCCAACCGAAATAGCAAACCGAGATAGAACACGCAATAACACGATACGCAAAGTTCAACGATTAACACCACTTGTATTAACGTATGAAAGCTCCGGTTACAAGCACAAGGTTTACAAATCAGTCTTGCAAACTCTCTCTAGTGTGTGTGTGTGTTCTTTATCTGTCCGAGTGTCTAACTTTCTAAATGAACACAACACACGGGTATTTATACCCAAACACAGCAGGTCCGGTCGAAGGATCATGCAGACCGGTCGAAAGATCATCTTTCGACCAGAAACAGCTCGAAGGACCCTGATGTACCACGAAAGATGTGATCTTTCGTGGTCCATCTATCGAAGGTCCATCTTTCGAGATCATCATCATCGAAGGATATAAGTGATCCTTCGATGACACATCCTTCGACCCAGACGCACTACAACCAAAGTGTTGACTGTTTGGCCAAGTCAAACCAGGAGGGTGGTTGACTTGGTCAAACTTACATGACTAATAAAGACATCGTTTCGTATACAGACAAAGTACAGACACAAGTGCATCAACAAACTCCCCCTTGGCTGTATCTTTGTCTCTATCTTCATTCTTGTAAGTCTCTCGTGTCTTCAAGTCTTTGATTTCTTTTCAAGTCTTCAATGTCGGAGGATCTTCAAAGTCTTCACGTCTTGAAAGCAGAAAGTGTACCAACAAACTCCCCGTTTCATGTAGGAAGTGTGTTGACAAACTCCCCCTTAACATAAGCTCCCCCTTGAGTTATGCTCGTGAAAGTCTTTATCTTTATGAAGTGAGATCCTTGTGGTGTTGAAGGTGGTCAGCGGCAACTCCATCTTCTTCGTCATTTGAGTGCCTTCACGTCGTGTCTTCATTCCGAAGCTTGTCATCGACCATGTTCTCCATGCCTTTAGAATCTGCACATGCAAGAAATCTAAACGCGTAATGAGAACAACCGCTTGGAATATAGTAAACATAACAAACGACACACATGTGACCATTGTTTAAACAAACACCGTCCGACAGTTTGAAAGTTTAAAGTATTTTATCAATTTCAATTTTAACTTTCAACACTTTGCAAATTTCGACCGTTTATGAAGATTTAGTCATTTTCGGTTTTCGTTCAGGTTTCAGGTAACGAAGACTCGAGTTCCAACATCGTACGATCGAAAATAAAATAGAAATAAAATCTTTTTGGCTTTTATAAAGTTTATATTAAAACACACTTAAAATCTTTTTGGTATTTTTGAATATTTCAATTCAAAAGTAAAGACTGAAAGCAGTAAATAAATATTTACAGACATTCTTTTTGCGAGTTTCGAGGGTAAGAGAATCATATCAGTGTACGGTCATGCCAAAACGCTCTCTTTGTTCAATTAGTTAACATTAAGATAAGCATCCTATAACAATTATCGGTATTGTTGTCCACATAAGCTCAACTTATCAGATGTAATCATGGCGAGGGGATACGTTAAGGTATAATTTATACTTACCGACCGGTGTTCATCCACATCACGACACATTCCCGTATCAAGGTATGCACGAGGGTTCATCTTACCGGTGAGTATACCGATTATCATCTGTTTGACCGTATAGGATGTGAGATTCTCACTTATTTTGATTGAAAACAAGCCCTATGTGATAGAATCACTTATTGATTAGGAACTTGATTTTCAGATGCATGAGGGCACAGGAGCAAGTCCGTGAACAGGTCAGTACTTTCGTACAGCAGAGAGACGAACTTGACTCCCGGAAAGAATTTGTGATATATTATCACTTATTTGCTTGGACATGTGATTGTTGATCACTTATTGAGGTCGTATGCAGTATGTACACGTATGTATAGTATCATGGAAGATCTAGACTTGCGTCCCCGTTATTTTTCGGTAAAAGATACAACCATGATACCCAGATGATAAGCAGCATAAAGACCGAATATTTCAGAACCTCGGCAATCTCTCAAACGAAATTTCGGTACTAAGACCATATGCCAATGAATGGTTCCCACCTGGTCTTCAGTCGATTTAAGTTTATATCACCCTGCACACTTCAAAATGATTGTGAGCCTACCGATACATCTTATATAGAGCTGCTTATCGCTTTTCATTTTAAGGTTTCAGTTTAAGGAGGTTTAGACAGACCACTGATGTACTATCATTTTCTCTTTTGCTCGCCAGGAAACTCATTTTTGCTTTTCTATTGTTTTTGTGTTTTTGAAATTTTTCAATGTTTTTGGATTTTCTAATTTGGATTTACTCCCCCTAAAATCAATAAACTAAGACAAATTTAAAACACAAAGGTATTTACAAAAATGATTTTCCGATGTGGATTACTCTTGCTTGACCTTAATGCCGTTTACCAATAATAAATAGTCAAATCTTGATTTGTCAAATGCTTTGGTAAAAAGGTCGGCACGTTGGTCATCGGTGTGGACATAAGCAACATCGATTAGCCTTTTCTCAAAGCAATCACGTATGAAGTGATACTTAATGTCGATGTGCTTAGTCTTTGAATGCTGCACAGGATTTTTAGTGATCTGTAAGGCAGCAGAATTATCAACGTAAATAGGAGTAGTTAGGAATTCAAAACCGTAGTCGCGCATTTGTTGTTGGATCCACAGGACTTGGGAGCAACAACTTGAGGCAGCAATGTATTCAGCTTCGCATGTTGATGTAGCTACACACGTTTGCTTCTTGCATTGCCATGTGACTAGGCGATTTCC
>JARYGA010037998.1:0-33126 GCA_030545235.1 Helianthus tuberosus
AGCTGTTGTTTTTGCACTTAAGATATGGAGACATTACTTGTACGGTACCAAGTGCGCCATTTACACCGATCACAGGAGCCTCGAGCATATCTTCAAACAGAAGGAGTTGAACATGCGACATAGATGGGTAGAACTACTGAAGGATTACGAATGCTTGAACAGATACCATCCGGGCAAAGCCAATGTTGTGGCCGATGCCCTCAGTCGAAAGGATACTACACCCAAACGCGTACGAGCTTTACAACTCACTATCCAATCTAGTCTTCCTGCACAGATACGAGATGCTCAGGTTGAAGCATTGAAACCAGACAACGTCAGGGCTGAAGCCCTACGTGGCTCAAGGCAACGGTTAGAACAAAAGGAAGACGGCGCCTACTACGTAACAGGACGCATTTGGGTCCCACTCTATGGCAACCTACGAGAGCTTGTGATGGATGAAGCACATAAGTCTCGCTACTCAGTACATCCTGGTTCGGATAAGATGTACCACGATCTCAGAACCACATACTGGTGGCCTAGCATGAAGGCCCACATAGCAACTTACGTTAGTAAGTGTTTGACTTGTGCGAGAGTCAAGACTGAATACCAGAAACCTTCAGGCCTACTTCAACAACCAGAGATACCACAATGGAAATGGGAGCAAATTTCCATGGATTTCGTTACTGGCTTACCTAGATCTCAACGCGGAAATGATACTATATGGGTGATCGTGGATCGACTCACAAAGTCTGCACACTTCCTGGCTATCAAGAAAACGGATAAGTTCTCCACTTTAGCAGACGTTTATCTTAAGGAAGTTGTCTCGAGGCACGGGGTGCACACCTCTATTATCTCTGATCATGACGCACGTTTCACTTCAGAACTTTGGCAAGCGATGCACAAATCCTTTGGCTCACGATTAGACATGAGCACAGCGTATCACCCTCAGACGGATGGGCAGTCTGAGCGCACTATTCAAACTTTAGAAGACATGCTTCAGGCGTGTGTAATTGACTTTGGCAGCGGCTGGGAAAAGCATCTGCCACTTGTAGAATTTTCGTACAATAACAGCTACCACACCAGCATTAAAGCTGCTCCGTTTGAGGCATTGTACGGGCGTAAATGTCGGTCACCTCTTTGTTGGGCAGAGGTGGGGGATAGTCAGATCACTGGCCCAGAACTTGTGGTAGACACAACAGAAAGCATTGCTCAGATACGACAACAGAAAGAATTGCCCAGAACTGGCCCAGCATTAAAGATGTTCTTAATGTGGTAATATTCATATGATTCGGATTACATGTTATTGATTTAGAACTGTGTAGATGTTAATCGGATTTGCATATTATTGTTCTAGAACCGAATGCTTGTTAACCAGCTGCATGTATGTGAAATCGGACTAGTTGTATGGTCGATTATGAAGTGTTATATGATGATTTGAAACCCCTAGATGGATATATTTAAGTATTTTGATTATTGTTCATGATTATAATTATGTTAGGGTTCATGAGAATGGATGTTAAAACCCTTGTTTGATCGAGAATTTGCATGAATGGAAACTGTTAATTGGGTCAAACGAATTGATTTGGAATTGGTAATTGATTGCATGAAATTAGGAAATCATAACTGATCGCACAAGACTCCTTGGTCGCACAACATCAGATCGTACAAGATCTGATCTGGTCGCACAAGGCGGTCGCACAAGATAGACTGATGTACAACAAGTTAGAACACAGTGTACAACTAAGGTGTGCATGATCGCACAAGACCTGTGGATCGCACAAGAAGGTGCCGATCGCACAAGTCTTGGGCCTTACACAAACAACTTGGATTTGGTTTACTGTTGGGCCTTAAAGGCCAAGTCCTGTCGCACAAGAATTGTCCAGTCACACAAGATGAACTGGGCCGTACAAGATTATTAAACTGTTACATTTGTTGGGCCGTATGAGTGTTGGGCTGTTTATGTTAATTGGGTCGGGTTTAAGGCTGATCGCACAACCCATTGTGGATCGCACAAGTTGTGCTGATCGCACAATGGGATGGGCCGCCTATTTGTTGGGCTTTATCTTTCGGGTCGCACGAGTTGGACGTGTTTGGTACTTGAATGCTACTGTTAATGTGTAAACATGTATTATGTGTTTGCCATGATCAATACGTGTTCATAACCTGTTAAATTATGTGTAATCATACGTGCACTACTTGAACCTAGACCTGACTTGTATGGTAACCATGTTAGGACGTGGTTGACCTCTAGCAGCTCGATTGACCTTTCGTGTATCTGCCGAGCTAACCTAAGGTGAGTTCACACTTTCTACAAAGCATGGGATTCCCAGGGGTTGGGAATGGGTTAAGGAATATGGATTCCTTGTCCTTTCTTGGGTAGGACAGTACGGGTTCAGGAATATAATTCCTCGTCCTTATGGACACTTAACTTTTACTAGACCAAAACTCTATCACGAAGTCCCTCCTTTTTATATCGACTTGATCGCCGGGCCAATGGCGAGCGGGTCATTAGTTAGATAGCGCTATTTAGGTCTGACAAACCTCACACCATGCCGCAGAGGACGGGCGTGAACTAATGGATCTGGGCACGTCAATGATGATAGACATTGACAGTTCAGGGCACATAAACATGACTACAGTCAGTAGTCGATATGGTAACGAGTCTAGTAGTATATACATGGGGTAGCCCCCACGGCCAGAGAGCCAGATATATTAACATGGGGTAGCCCCCACGGCTAGATAGCCAGAGTAAACGGGAATAAACAAAACACGTTTTCAACTATGGGGTAACCCCCACGGCAGGGATGCCAGTTAAAGGGAACCGTTTTCGAAACAACTTAAAACAAACACCCAACTGTGAACTCGCTCAACATTGTTGTTGAGTCGTTACTACATGCTTTGCAGGTCATTAGGTACTTAGCTGGAGCTTGCATGGGGAAGAGTCGTTGTGGGACATGGACAGCTGTGTGCCATGTTAAACTTTGAAACATTTAAACTTATGTTTTGGTTTTAAACATTATGCTTCCGCTTGCAACTTAAACTATGTTTGTTTGGACACCAATTGCATTGGTTGGACTTTTATAATTATTTACTTGCTTGTTTAATATGATTGGTGGCTTGATCCTGGTCAGTCACGCCTCCAAGCGGTGATACTCCACAGGTGGATTTTGGGGGTGTGACAGTTGAGGTTTCGGAAGACTCGGATGTAAACGCGTTGTGGAACGTATTGTAGAACTCTTCAGCCATGATGTGAATTTTTTGAATTTCCTGGACACAAAAATAATCAAACAAACACAATCAGTTTAAACAATATCAAACAACTTGAAATAAACTGACACTCGGTTGACGTGAAATGATCTTGACGCGAAATGTCCACTTTCAAACGGAATAGTGATTTTCAAACGAAATCACTTCTTCAAGCCGGATGGAAAAGATTCTGAGCAAAACAAGAAAGGTATTAGCTCAGAGTTTCATCAAGTTCCACCACCGGAAAAGTTTGCATTTTATGATGATGAAAAGGTCGAAAAAGCTTTCAACGTGGTAGATCAATTGCCAGATAACATTGACGTAACCTATTCCAAATCTGATGATTCTAGTGATTCAGAGGTGGTAGGTAAGGTCGTTAAAAGTGTGTTGAAAGAAGAGTCGGTTGATACAGGTAAATCTGAATCACAGGATGAAAATGAAGGTAATTTTCATGATGGATATATGAAAAACTCAAAATCTGAGAAAAATTTAAATGATGATTCAAGAGGATTGGTTTATATCATGATTGGATCGGACAAATTATTCTTAGATGTTCTATTCCCGATTCAGAATGTGATTTCAGAAAAGATTGACAAAGTTTTCAAAATGGTTGAGATTGAAAAATCTGAAATTTCAAAGTTTGTTGGAAAAGGTCACAAAACTTCTTATAATAAACCTGGTTTTAAAAAGAAAAACATGAAGGCTGGGTTGGGTTATAAGAAGAAACAAAGTTGGAATAAAAATAAAACGCCAAATTATCAGGCAAAGATGAATTTTGTTCGTGGAACAAGTTCTGAAGAAGAGAAAGAACTCCAATTTAGGCGTCAGTCTAATGAAGAGTTCTATGCTCAAAAGAAAAAGCAACAACCACAAGTTAAAGATGTGTCCAAGAGAACATGTTTCAAATGTAATCAAACTGGACATCTCGCACGCAAGTGTCCAAATCTGAAACCTGTTGATGTTGACAAAAAGGAGTCTGATAATGTTAAAAAACAGAAATCTGAGACTGTGAAACAAAGGTCAACCAGATTTGACTCAAAACAAACTTAGAGGTACAATACAAACAAGTTTGCTTCGAATCAAACTTGGAAAACAAACCCTAATAGGTTCGATTCTAGACAGACCTGGAATTCTCGTACACCCAGATTAAGAACAACACAAAGTTGGAAAACAACTGTTGACACAACGAAACCAAACGAGTTTTGGAAACCAAAGGTTATTATTCAAAATCAAAATGTTCAAAAAGAGTCACATTTTTGCAAAAAAGGTACTCCAAAAGGTCAAACATGGAATGTTAAGAAACAAATGACTTCGGTAAAAGATGAAAAAGTTGAAGTCAAAGTTGAAAAAGTCTTTGATGACAAAGATTTTCCGAAACTGCATGATACATATTGTGTGAAATGCCTAAGGTCCAACAGACCTGGGCTAATTTGTTCAAGTAATTGAGTAAGTGTGAATGTGCAGGTGCTCAAGAAAACTGAAGACTGTGAGAATGGAAATCAGAGTAGCCTGGCACAAGAAGAGGAGGCTGCTGAACCCTGGTTTGGTTGAAACAGGGAGTTTGTTTGTTTTTTTTTTAATAAACAATATTTCAAAAACCCTAAAAATTGAAAATTTAAAACAAAATATGTTTTTATTTTGTCAAAATTTTGAAAAATAAAAAATATGTTTGTTTTTAAATTTGTCAAAAATTCAAAAATATGTTGATTGAATATGCCGAAACCCTCACAGCGGAACAAACATGATTAATTTCACAAGATTGAAAAACGGTTTTCAAACTAAAAAATATCAATGTGTTGTAAATCATGGGGGTACGTAATATTTTCTGCAAATCAGTGCATGAGAAGCAGAAAATGGTTGGCGAGACAAAGCTATCAGTGTCGGTTTGTCAAATTTTCTTTAAATGGTTTTGAATTTTAGGGGGAGTAATATTGTCAGAAAATCCAAAAACATTTGCAAATTTGAAAAGGTCAAAAACATGATACAATTCAAAAATGAGTTTTTGTGTAAAAAGAGGAAATGATAGTACATCAGTAGACAGTTACAGTATGCTAAAGAAATGTAATGTTTATATAGCGTTAAACAGTCTCACTGATGATATGCCGATAGGTTTTTATACATTTAGTAAACTTTTTCGGGATATAAACATAAATTCAAACTTGCTTATTTTGCGGGGAATACTACTTGGATATATAGGTAACCCCTGAAATCTCGTTTGAAGGACTCCTCTTTCTGAGATACTAGGTCTTTATGCTTAGTGATATCTGGGGTATTATTCCGGGACTTCTGATAATGCGGAAGCAATGGCCTAGTCCCCGTATAATACTTTCTGCTTGCTTGAAATATAGCAAACGCCCTCGGTAGAAAAATGATTAAACATTGAAAAATGCTAATCATGTGCTGTTGAAGAAAAGATTCTCTAAAGGGAACACACCTAAAGTCGAAGTTGTCATCTCTTTGTTGAACGGAAGTTCTGACCTGAGCTCTCACGGCCCTCGCAATTTAACCCTTTACAGATATCATCTAGGTATACTCACCTGTAAGACTGAATATTGGGATCTGGATACGGGAGTATATTCAAGAGGTGGGACACATGAATGAGTTTAAGTTCTTAATACACCTAATTCGTATCCTGAATCAGTTGAAATTTGTGTTAAAATTTAAGTGGATCAGTATATTGACAATCTAAGTGAATTGTTTAATTCTTAATGTGTAACTAAGCTCAACGGTACTTGTTACTTGTCAGAAACTGATATGATCCTCTGACGCAAACTCAAACAAAAATATTGTATGTAATTTTTTTTGTAAAAATTTCATTACTGCTTTATGTTTCAGAAAAATACAAAAAGTTTTTTGATTCTGCTTTATTTTCGACAATCGATGTCTGAGATGCTGAGTGTCAAAATCTGAGTATGCTGATTGTGTTTCTGAAAATAAAACAAGGTCATTAATTTGAAACTTGAAGTTTTTAAACAAAAATCAAAAATAGTTTGTGATATCTCCAAGGTCATTAGTTTGGACTTGGATGATTAACTGTGAGGGATTTGGATGCTTATATTGTTAAAAAATCAATGAAATTTGTTAAACTGTGTTAGTTTAGAAAGTTTGAAAGAGCCAGGTCACAATTTCTGGATAATTGAATGTTTGAAATGCTTATACTTATAAATGTTTGAGTGATTACAGATATTGTACCAGACTACGATCCCGACAGCTTAGTCTAAGGGGGAGTCTGAAGACGAGCTCAATGCAAGGGGGAGCTTGTAACTAGAAAGCAAGGTGTCGATCCCTAAAGCACGGAAGCTTGATGAAAGGGGGAGCCTGAAGAAGTTGTTAATGTTAGAGCCAGAGACAGATCCTGGTATACCATTCAAAGATAGAAGCTGATCAATGAAGAAAGATTGATGGATGCTTGCAGTGTTAGACAATTTGGAAAGAGTGTGAAGACTGATCAAGAATGAAGAGGTGTCATGCTAAAGATTAGACACTGAAGACTTCGTCAACATCCAAGGGGGACTCTGTTAGTGCACTATGTCTGTTGACTTCGTCTTGCATCAAGTATTGTATTAGAATGATAGATCAGGGCACGCAAAACGAGAAAACGTGTTAAAAGGCTAATTCCGCTTGACACTGTAAAAGGCTGTTTCAAATGAAATTAACAATGTTAATTTCGCTTGAAACCACCCTTGGTCATTTCAAGAGAAATCACCACTCTATAAATACCTTGGTCTTGATATTCATTTGTAACTTTTCTGATTCGGTAACGAAGTGCTGCTGAATTGTCTCCAGGTTGTAAATCATTGTTAGATCAATAATAGAGACATTTAAATTGAATCGAGCGTCCGTTTCATTGATTCTGCCTTTGATTCAGATCCAAAACTCTTCTGAATGACTCATTCAGGTCGCACAACAATCCTACAAGTTTTGTGTCGGTCAATCTGTATCCCATTCTTCAGGTATAGTTTTTTTTTATCACAGATCGACAGTCCTTTCTCCCCCTTTCGTCATAAGGCGTGGTCTGACTCTGAACCATTCCTGTGTTTAGGTCCCTACTAAGCATAATTCGTAAACTATGAATGGCTATTTGAAGACTTTTTCAAAAGTTTCTAGCAAAGGAAAAAAATGAGAAACGCTCTTACGAGGTAATTCTGAGTTAAACTACTTGTGTGAGCATGGAAGTCAGGCCGCTCCATTCTGCTACTAGGGTTCCAAACCTTCCCCTTAGTTCTATAAAGACCTTTCCAACTCAAGAGATGCTAAAGCTATTGTGAATTGGTCTTTCTAAGTCGGAAAGAGGGCTTTGGGCAAATAGCAACTCGAAAGTACTTGACTTCAGTCCCAGTACTGAAAGACGTGACTTCAGGAGTGCATTTCGGAAGGAAAGACTTCGTTTACTTCCTGCATATTCTTATGTAAGAACTAGTAGAAAGAAAGGAATTTTGAACTAAATAAGGCAGCATTGATAGACCGTTGAATGAGAATGCTTGAGTGGGAATCGTCTTAGCAACTGGTTATAGACATGACTAAAAGCCGTCGAGAGAGGAGAGACTGTGACAACCCTCACAATTACAGGTATCCGTACAATTAATTAATATTTAAATTGTGGTTAATGACTGTGCTTGATTACAACTGACGGATTACACTGCTTTATGATTTTTGCATCATACATACATATGCATCACATTCATACTGTCACTACATTTATTACATGCAAACCTTAGTGACAAACTTGATGCATAAAGCACAGTTGCACCGTGAGCGGATAACCCAGAAACATGCTAACAATGCCAACACATAGACAGACAGTATTTGGAGGCCCAGTATGAGTCAGAAATAAGGTACTACACTAATATGAAGTGTAGGGAAATGAGGACCATAAAACTGCGTCACTAGATGATAGTTTAGGTGCCGGAAAGTGCCTAAAACCCACTATAAATGTAGAATTCTGCATCTACTAACGAAATTCAGCATTTAAATGTGCCGGTAATGTGCAACAACTTGACAAAATGGCCCTGTATACTTTCCTAAGTGTCGGGAATTGAAAGTGTCACTAAAAGTTAAATAAAAGACACTTTACGGATTAATTAAACACTTTAACGGAACAGTATCAAACCGAACAATCGGATATTACCCGGAACACAAAAATATTGTCAAACACATTGTTTCACTTTTACTAAGCTAGTTATGGTACCCGAACACCCTAACACACAATATATTACATAACACTCATTATACACTAACTAGACATTGATTTCCAATCAAGAACTCTTACCATTTGGTTGAAATCTAACCAAGACCCCCCCCCCCCCCTTTAGGACGGTTACATGGGGTCTCACACCCCTTGATTTTCTATGATTATTTTAATTGATATGCTAAGTACTATAGAAACATAATGACCATTAGACAAAGAAGTGTTGGGAGATTATCTATTTAACGACTAGATCACCATTCACTTCATCATTCACACATCAACAACACACAAAAACTCTCTCCCTCTCCCTCTTGCTTGGCCGAGAGCACCACCACCCTCACCATCATCTTCAAGTCTTCATCATTCAATCTCTAGTGATCCTAAGGTGCTACAAGGTATACAACGAAGCTTGGTGTCTTCGGAAGTGGAAGGACCTCTCTTATCTTCTTTTATCCACTCAATTTCTTCACTTGAACTTCCTTAGCCTTGAGCTAGTGGTAAGAACTTAGATCCTTTCATTTTTCATCTTGTTTAAGTGGTTAATGACGTACCATGATCAAAAACATTAAGAACAATTATGAATCATATGAAGAAGACATGAACATAAACTAATTTAATGATGAAATAAGAAGGAAACTTGATAAAATGAAGTTGTTGATATTTTGATGATTACTAGCAATATGATGTTTGATCATCATATGAAGCTTGTTAAGTTACGATTAAAAACATGACTTAACAAGTTAGAGATGATTATGTGTACATAAAATAATCATCTTCTTGTTAAAGCATGAACTTGGGAATAAAAGTGATTTTCATAGAAAATAATGAACCTAGTGAACTAGTAAACTTGTAAACTCAAGACTTGTGTATGAGTTATTTTAGAAAACCAAGTTTAAAAGGCGGTTTTTGAAAAAGTATGATTATTACATATACTTACACCATCTTTGAAATAAACTAAGAATATGGATGCTAGTGAAGCATGAAAATATTGAAAATGGATATTTTTGTAAAATAAGTTCACTAGTTGTGAACATCAAAAAAATCCCGAGAACGGGAGTCTTACAAAAATAAACACATTTTGGAGGGTAACTAAACCCACTGAACACCCCACTAAGTTATTACGCATTTTTATGAAAAACCAAGTTCATGTTGTCATGTAAATTGCATAGTTTATGCACTTTACTAGGGTAATATTGTTTAGTAACTTATTATTGATTGATTGGATGAATTTTTAAAAGAAAATGATATGCTATGAGCATGGACGCCTCCATTTACAAAGGAAACTCTGGCGAAATTTTCTAAAAATCCGACACTTAGAAAATATTATTCTAACAAGTGTTTACAAATATATTTTTAACCTTGTTTTCAAAATAAACATCGCCATAATTTTTATTACAAAAATACCAAGTATCGGAGGTTGATTTTCATAAATAAAATTTGATAAATATATATTTAGAATATATATTTTATACTAAAACTCTTGTGTGATTATTTGTTTATTTTGTGAACTAGTTATATTATTTTAGGGTAAAATAATATAACTTATGAATACCATGGAAATTACAACTCTAGAATAATACCAAAAATATCAAGGAATAAGATATTTAAGTTACACACTCGGTATTGAGAAACCGAACGTTAAAACATAACTTATGAAATATTCCGGAAAATACTTCTACACATACATTTTTGGTAATATATTACTTTGGAAATTAGTGAAGTAAAATATATTATTTTTGGGAAAATATATATATATTCTGAATTAAGATGTTTTGGACAAATAATTTAAATATATTTTTCTAAGTGAGACTTAAAATATATTTTTCAGAATTACAATAATACATGTGTAAATACCCCCGTCCTTGGGAAGGAAATCCGAGGTAAAATACTTGTGAAGTATGAATACGAAATATTGTTTAACGATTATTCCAAAACAAAATATAATTTAAAGCTAAGATAATTATTTTAACTAATAATTATAACTTGGAATAATATTCGGACACTTAAGAATCGCAACTCAAAAACATTAAACCCCAAGCAAGGCACGACCCGTTTGTCTAATCGACATACTACGTTGTAGGTTGTCGTGTAGTGGACCAGAGTTTGGGTTGACGATTCGATTCAGGAGACGCACTACAGTGAGTTCATGTCCCCCTTTTCTTTTAATTGTTTTCAGTTTTACAACTTCGGGGGTGAAATACATGTTATAAAAGGGATACTTACTATACTATTGGTATGATTAGCCTAGGAAAGAACCATAGATCAGGTGATAGGGTAGGCGGATACTTGGGACCATTAATCCTCGTTGTAGGACCACGGGGCATGAGTGATAGATCTATTTGGGTGTAGCGAGCCCACACCCATGAGGCCGGGGTGGCCCATAGAGGTGACTATGTCTTCCAGCCGGAAGCCCGGTACAACTTTGCTAGGTTTGAGTCTTCGTACACCGTCACACATATCAGTGGCCTTGCAAACCATTGGTGATCATTTCCTTTTTTGCAATCATACCGGGATATACATACATACTTACTTACATGGTTTACAAAGGTTTATACATACTCACTTACACATGAACTCGCTCAACTTTTTGTTGATTTTTCAAACTACATGTATTTCAGGAAATTAGTGGATCTGGCGGAGTATGCGTTGTGTCAAGGCTGCGTAGTGAATAAAGATGTCATCCGTGTTATTGAGTTTAGGGGGTGGATCCCTTTCCTGGACGGGATACACGATTCTAAACTTGGATTTTTATTTACGTACTTTTGATGAGTCCTTGTGAACTCTGTTAAACTTGTCATGTTTGTAACTTACTTTATGTGTCGACATTTTCAAACAATGATGTTGTGGTATTTTTGAACTTAATGAATGGATGCACATCTTGTGTTTATTTTCATATAGCATGGTTATGGTTGTTCCTATGGTATTAAGAAGTCACACCAAAATAACCCACGCTTCCGCAAAAGCCAGGGTGTGACAGCTTGGTATCAGAGCCTCAATCATAGTGAACTAGGATTCTTTCTCGAGTCTAGACTATGATCACTAGGGCTCTCACGAACACATTTTTACATCGCATACACTAAACGTCCAGATCCGGGGTACAAACGTTTTTACAAACAAAAGGGCACAAATACACTTTTCAAAATTTATATTTCAGTCTTAGAGACTGATGGAGTTCAGCCTTAGAGGCTGGGGAGGTTCAGTCTTAGAGACTGAGGAGTTCAATCTTAGAGATTGGAGATGTTTAGTCTTAGAGACTGGGAGGTTGGTCTTAGAGACCAGGGAATTAGTCTTAGAGACTGGGAAAATTGGTCTTAGAGACCAAGAAGTTAGTCTGAGAGGCTAGGGAGTTCAGTTTGAGAAACTGGGAGGGATAGTCTGGGGAAGACTAGGACGATTACTTGCGTTATTGTGACTTACATGTTTATTTGATTATATGTTGATATATGTGCATATGTGTGGTTGTGTTACAGACACTATGGCTTCTTCTTCCGATACTGGAGTATCAGATACATTGGACCCCAGGGCGATTGTATCGGACGATGAGATACCTTCTGAGGGAGAGGTTTACACGTCAGATACCACGAGCAATGATGACGACGATTTCCAGCCCTTCGCGTTGTCGGATCTTGGTGACGATTCCTAGCACGCTGATGGTATTCCTGATGGGGATCTACCCCTTGCCTTGATCCCTGCTCCCATTCCACTTGCTGCATTTCCCATAGGGGATTTGCCATTCGATGTTGTGTCCGATGACGACATCGATCTTTTTGAGGGTCCCCCTGAGGACGACCATGAGGGTGGGGCCCCGATTGCTGATTATGTCGCCATTCCTTTGGTTGAGGTCCCGATTGCGGTTGCAGTTGTTTTACCGCCTGCTGAGGCTCCTGTGGAGGAGGCACCTGCTGATTCACCTGGTCTAGACTCGTTCGAGTCTGTGGCGTCCGCTCCCTTGCACGACCGGGGCGTGCAGCACTACTCTCCTGGCGCTGACTCAGACATAGCGATGTCAGCTGCACCTGGTTCACCCCACGAGTTTGAGTTTGATCATGAGTTCGAGGACGAGTTTGATCCAATTTTTCCTCCTGATTTTGATCCCAATCATGAGATCGAGTTTATTCCTGTTGACCAGCCCATAGAGGCACCAGTGGCTCCTATTGATCAGTTTCTTGATATACCTGTTGACTTTGATATGGACTTTGTTGACCCTGAGCCTATCGCGACACCAGAGCCTGTTGTTGCTCATGACCCTGTACCCGTGCACGACCCTGTTCTTGATGATGCTCCAGTCGTGGCACCGCCTGTTGTGGATGCACCAGCCATTGCGCCACCCATTGTTGATATTCCCATTGTTGCACCACCAGTGGTGGATGTTCCTATTGCTGATGCACCCGTTCTTGCACCACTTGTTGTCGACCATGCACCATTCGCCACGCATGTCGACCCTCGATACGCTGACACCCGTAATGGGTGGATCGAGGATGATGATGACTACCCACCGTTTGTGCTACCAGTCACTCCTCCTGTAGCACCTGCTTCCGCACCTATTGATGTTCTGTTTTTCCACCCACACATCGCTAATGTCCATCGCACCGACTTGCCTATTACTTTCCTCCAGGATATATCCCCTCCCCGTCCAGGGGAAGAACCTTCTACTGGGCCACATGATCACATGCCACACCCGACAGTTGTTTTTCCATTCGTTCCTTCTTTTACTTCGGCTGCACACACTCACACGCCACCCACTACATCTCCCTTTGTACCATCGGGCGAGCCACTTTTGTGGTCATCGCCCAATGTTATGCCGCTATCAGACCCGTATCACCCGTTCCATGTTGGATACACTACAGAGGACATACTTGCATCCCTGCAGCTACAGCAGGATGCTCTGAGTCGTCGAGTCAGGGAGTTAGAGAGGACTCCACGTCCTCCATGTCACTGTCAGACTCATTTTGCCGCACCACACGCTCCCCTCCCGCTACCCCCTGATTCAGATGTTCGTTTCCTTACACCTGAGCAGCAGATTGCCTATTTGCTGTGCGTTATTCATGCCCTTGAGGAGGATTGGGTGCACATGCGCCGTTTGCTTTTCTCTTATCTTCCTCCTCCTCCTCCTCCGCCATCAGCGTAGCTATATTTTTGGTTTGATGCAGGTAGGTTGCTTTGGTGAGAAAGTCGCAATTGGGCCAGCATGTGAAGACGTTTGGAAGACCACACTTTTGTATATGATTTGTGTAGACTGACTTGTATTTTGGGGGTGATGTAACCCTATGATCTTATTTTGGATGTATGATGTACTGTAAAACATGTAAAACTATATTGTGGTTATGATTAATGAAGGCTCAATGGCAACGTTCTCACTACATGCTTTGTTGAATTAATTGTTTTATGTTATAACCTGGGATGTTATGTGTTATGAGGTTGATGGATGTTATTATATATACATGTTTACTATACTTACTACGACCAGACCAATATGCTCATCTTTTAGAAGATGCCTCCACGACGAAACGCACACCTGCCTACTACTGAGGCAAAACTCCAGGGGCTAGTTGCCGCAGCTATAGCACAGTATGCGGCATCCCAAGCAGAAACAAGCAGGAATACTTCAAACAATAACAACAACAACAACAATAACAATCCACCCAATGGTAATGTCTAAGTCTCTTGAGACACATTACGATATATTTGGATATTTCTAGCACATCCGCTAATGCCATCCGTAAATACTATCGTTTGTGCAGGATGCACCTACAAACAATTCCTTGACTGTAAGCCCTTAAATTTAGACGGCACTGGAGGTGCTGTTGCATTCGTCAGATGGGCAGAAAAGACAGATTCTGTTCTAAGGATGAGCAAGTGTGCTCCTGAGCAACAAGTTACATACATCTCAGGGCTGTTTCTTGATGGTGCCCTATCGTGGTGGAATCTGCAAGTGAAACATTGGGAGAAGCAGCGGCATATGCACTAACATGGGCTGAGCTGAAAGATCTCATGAGGAAGAAGTATTGTTCACGGGCAGAGATACTAAAGCTAGAAACGGAATTCTGGAACCTAAAGATGGAAGGCCCAAAAATCGCTTAGTATGTTCAAAGGTTTCAAGATTTATCCCATGTGGTGCCGTACATGGTCATGCCCGAATTTAAACGCATTGAGCGCTTCATCTGGGGATTGGCACCCCAGATCATGAGCATGGTAACCACGTCCAAGCCTTCAACGATTACTGAAGCCATTGATCTCAGCGTGGCACTTACAGAAGAGGCCATTCGGTTGAACAAATTTTCAGTTTCTGAACCGAAAAAGAAGGAGACTCATGTGGAGTCATCTGGAGAAAACAAACGGAAATTATCCAAGTTTAAGCAAAGTACCAGCAGTTCGAACCAGAAGGGTGAAACAAGCGCACCGGCCAAGGCCAAAGGAAAAAGGTACATGGGCATGTTGCCCAAGTGTAACGCGTGTCAGTTGCATCACGAGGGACGATGCAAGTCTGTGAAATGTGAATCTTGTGGAAGAATGGGCCACTCAAAAGAAACTTGCTGGGTTGGTACTGGCCGTGGTGGTCAAAGGGGTTTTGGTAACTACCATGAAGGTAATGGAAATGGAAACCGCCCACAAGGAAGGAATGGCGGAAATGGAAACCGTGGAAATTTCGGGAATCAAGCGGGAAATGGTAACCGCAATCAGAACAACAACCAAGGCGGTAATGGAAATGGTAATGGTAATGGGCATGGTCGGGGACCAGGGTGTTTCAACTGTGGAGACCTGGGGCACTTTAAAATGGAATGCCCGAAACTGAATCAAGTGCAAGGCAGAGTATTCAACATTGGAGTAAGGGAAGCACACCAGGACCCGAACGTTGTCACTGGTACGTTCCCTATAAATCAACGCTTTGCAACTGTTCTATTTGACACTGGTGCCGACTATAGCTTTGTATCGTTAGAATTTAAGAAAATGCTTGGGTTAACTGCTAGTAAGTTAGACATTCCGTACTCAATTGAATTGGCTAATGGGAAACTAGTTGAAACAAATGAAGTCATCAGAGGATGCGTGATAGAACTGGGAGAACGCGAGTTTGCACTGGATCTACTACCGGTCGAGTTGGGAAGCTTCGACGTGGTAGTAGGGATGGATTGGTTGTCCAGCAACAGAGCTGAAATTGTATGCCACGAGAAGACCATCCGCATTCCAACAGAAGATGGCGAGACGATTGTGGTTCATGGAGAAAAGCGCGATACGCCTCTGAGAATCATCAGTTGCTTGAAAGCTCGAAAATGTTTAAAGAAAGGATGTGTTGCCTTCCTGGTACACATCGTGGATAAAGACGCCACTGAGCCAAAGATAGAAGACATTCCAGTCGTAAAAGAATATCCTGAAGTCTTTCCAGAGGACTTGCCAGGATTACCGCCGCAAAGACAAGTCGAGTTCCACATTGACTTAGTTCCAGGCGCCGCGCTTGTGGCTAAGGCACCCTATCGACTTGTGCCTTCGGAGATGCAGGAGTTGTCAACGCAACTTCAAGAGCTGTTAGACAAAGGATTTATCAGACCAAGCTTCTCGCCTTAGGGAGCTCCAGTTTTGTTTGTTAAGAAAAAGGATGGTAGTTTTCGCATGTGTATAGACTACCGCAAGCTTAATAAGTTGACTATCAAGAACAGATATCCTTTGCCAAGGATTGATGACCTATTCGGTCAGTTGCAAGGTTCAAGTTTCTACTCAAAGATCGATCTTCGATCAGGTTACCACCAGTTGAGAATACAAGAAGAAAGTATTCCCAAGCCTGCTTTCAGGACTCGTTATGGACATTATGAGTTCCTGGTTATGCCGTTTGGGCTGACGAACGCGCCAGCTATATTCATGGATTTGATGAACAGAGTTTGTAAGCCGTACCTCGATAAGTTTGTGATTGTGTTCATTGATGACATTTTGATCTACTCAAAGACGAAGGAAGAGCATGAGCAGCATTTAAGATCCATTTTAGAGCTACTTAAAAAGGAGAAGTTGTACGCAAAGTTCTCGAAGTGTGAGTTCTGGTTACGCGAAGTCCAGTTTCTTGGACATGTGGTTAACGGAGATGGAATTCATGTGGATCCCACAAAGATCGAAGCGATCAAGAACTGGGAGACTCCAAAGACGCCAACCGAGATTCGTCAGTTCTTAGGTTTGGCTGGTTATTATCGAAGGTTCATTGAGGATTTCTCGAAAATCGCTCAACCCTTGACCTCCCTTACCCAGAAGGACAAGAAGTTTGATTGGGGAGACAAACAGGAAGAAGCATTTCAACTGTTGAAGAAAAAACTTTGCAACGCACCGATTTTATCTCTACCCGAAGGCACGGACGACTTCGTGGTATATTGCGACGCCTCGCGTAAGGGTTTAGGCTGCGTGTTGATGCATCGACAGAAGGTTATAGCATATGCGTCTCGACAGTTAAAGGTCCATGAGAAAAACTACACCATGCATGATTTGGAATTGGGCGCGGTGGTGTTTGCGTTGAAGATCTGGCGACATTACTTATATGGCACGCGATGTACAATCTATACTGATCACAAGAGCCTACAACACATATTTGATCAAAAAGAGCTTAACATGAGGCAAAGACGCTGGGTAGAGCTGTTGAATGATTATGATTGTGAGATCAAGTATCACCCAGGGAAGGCGAATGTGGTCGCCGATGCCCTGAGTCAGAAGGAAAGGATCAAGCCCATAAGGGTTAGGGCTTTGGAAATGATCATACAAACGGACCTCTCATTGTTCATTCGTGCCGCACAGAGAGAAGCACTTAAAGAAAGGAATATTGAGGATGAGTATCTCCGTGGGATGGAGAAGCAGTTGGTACCAAACGGGGAAGGAACTTTGTGCTTTATGAAACGAATTTGGGTTCCTTTGTTTGGTGGTTTGAGGAAGGTTATTTTTTATGAATCTCACAAATCTCGGTACTCGATTCATCCAGGAGCGGATAAGATGTACCAAGATCTTAAGGATTTCTATTGGTGGCCAAGGATGAAGGGATGTTGCGGTATATATTGGCAAATGTTTAACTTGCGCCAAGGTAAAGGTTGAATACCAAAAGCCTTCAGGTCTCTTGCAACAACCTGAAGTACCCCAGTGGAAGTGGGAACATATTTCTATGGACTTCATAACGAAATTACCAACGACGCCCAAGGGCCATGATACGATTTGGGTAATAGTAGACCGCCTGACGAAGTCTGCGCACTTTTTGCCAATCAAGGAAAAAGACAGTACAAGTAAACTTGCTGAGATATACATGAGAGAGATTGTTGCACGACATGGAGTGCCTCTCTCAATTATCTCTGATCGAGATGGACGCTTCGTGTCAAGGATTTGGCAATCCTTTAAAGAAGCTTTTGGTTCTCAGTTAAATCTGAGTACTGCATTTCATCCACAAACTGATGGACAGAGCGAACGAACAATTCAAACGTTGGAAGACATGCTGCGAGCTTGCGTAATGGATTTAGGTGGAAGTTGGGACACTCACCTACCATTGGTTGAATTTTCATACAATAACAGTTACCATGCAAGTATTCAGGCCACACAGTTCGAGGCTCTCTACGGACGCAAATGTCGATCACCGATTTGCTGGGCTGATGCGGGTGATAGACAATTAGTTGGTCCGGAATTGGTCCAGGAAACGACAGACAAGATTGCACAGATCCGAGAGCGCATTAAAGCGGCTCGTGACCGACAAAAGTGTTATGTGGACCGAAGGAGGAAACCTCTGGAATTTGAGGTAGGAGATATGGTTTTACTGAAGGTTTCACCCTGGAAGGGTGTGGCACGCTTCGGGAAGCGTGGGAAGTTTAATCCGCGATACATTGGTCCATTCAAAATTCTACAAAGGGTTGGTTTGGTAGCATATAAGTTGGACCTACCTGCTGAACTTAATGGCGTTCATGATACACTTCATGTATCCAATTTAAAAAAAGAGTCCAATTCAAGAGACAGTTGTCATTCCTGCCGACGAAGTTCACATTGACGACACACTCCATTTTACTGAAGAACCCGTTGAGGTTACTGATTGGAAAGTTAATAAGACACGCCGGAGTAGTGTCAAACTCGTCAAGGTTCGATGGAATACACGACATGGCCCAGAATTCATGTGGGAACGTGAGGATCGCATGAAAGAGAAGTACCCACATTTATTCCCCAAGACCCCTGCATCTCGTAGCAGAACTAAAATTTCGGGATGAAATTTCTCTAACAGGGGGAGAATGTGACAACCCTCACAACTACAGGTATCCGTACAATTAATTAATATTTAAAATTGTGCTTAATGACTGTGCTTGATTACAACTGACGGATTAAACTGCTTTATGATTTTTTCCTCATACATACATATGCATCACATTCATACTGTCACTACATTTATTACATGCAAACCTTAGTGACAAACTTGATGCACAAAGCACAGTTAGCACCGTGAGCGGATAACCCAGAAACATGCTGACAATTCCAGCACAAAGACAGACAGTATTTGGAGGCCCAGTATGAGTCAGAAATAAGGTACTACACGAGTATGGAGTGTAGGGAAGTGAGGACCATAAAACTGCGTCACTAGATGATAGTTTAGGTGCCGGAAAGTGCCTAAAACCCACTATAAATGCAGAATTCTGCATCTACTAACGAAATTCAGCATTTAAATGTGCTGGTAATGTGCAAAAACTTGACAAAATGGCCCTGTATACTTTCCTAAGTGTCGGGAATTGAAAGTGTCACTAAAAGTTAAATAAAAGACACTTTACGGACTAATTAAGCACTTTAACGGAACAGTATCAAACCGAACAACCGGATATTACCCGGAACACAAAAATATTGCCAAACACATTGTTTCACTTTTACTAAGCTAGTTATAGTACCCGAACACCCGAACACACAATATATTACATAACACTCATTACACACTAACTAGAAATTGATTTCCAATCAAGAACTCTAACCATTTGGTTTAAATCTAACCAATACCCCCCCCCCCCTATAGGACGGTTACATGGGGTCTCACACCCCTTGATTTTCTTTGATTATTTTAATTGATATGCTAAGTACTATAGAAACATAATGACCATTAGACAAAGAAGTGTTGGTAGATTATCTATTTAACGACTAGATCACCATTCACTTCATCATTCACACATCAACAACACACAAAAACTCTCTCCCTCTCCCTCTTGCTCGGCCGAGAGTACCACCACCCTCACCATCATCTTCAAGTCTTCATCATTCAATCTCTAGTGATCCTAAGGTGCTACAAGGTATACAACGAAGCTTGGTGTCTTCGGAAGTGGAAGGACCTCTCTTATCTTCTTTTATCCACTCAATTTCTTCACTTGAACTTCCCTAGCCTTGAGCTAGTGGTAAGAACTTAGATCCTTTCATTTTTCATCTTGTTTAAGTGGTTAATGACGTACCATGATCAAAAACATTAAGAACATTTATGAATCATATGAAGAAGACATGAACATAAACTAATTTGATGATGAAATAAGAAGGAAACTTGATAAAATGAAGTTGTTGTAGTTATGTTGTTGATGTTTTGATGATTACTAGCAATATGATGTTTGATCATCATATGAATCTTGTAAAGTTATGACTAAAAACATGACCTAACAAGTTAGAGATGATTATGTGTACATAAAATAATCATCTTCTTGTTAAAGCATGAACTTGGGAATAAAAGTGATTTTCATAGAAAATAATGAACCTAGTGGACTAGTAAACTTGTAAACTCAAGACTTGTGTATGGGTTATTTTAGAAAACCAAGTTTAAAAGGCGGTTTTTGAAAAAGTATGATTATTACATATACTTACACCATCTTTGAAATAAACTAAGAATATGGATTCTAGTGAAGCATGAAAATATTGAAAATGGATATTTTTGTAAAATAAGTTCACTAGTTGTGAACATCAAAAAAATCCCGAGAACAGGAGTCTTACAAAAATAAACATATTTTGGAGGGTAACTAAACCCACTAAACACCCCACTAAGTTACTACGCGTTTTTATGAAAAACTAAGTTCATGTTGTCATGTAAATTGCATAGTTTATGCACTTTACTAGGGTAATATTGTTTAGTAACTTGTTATTGATTGATTGGATGAATTTTTAAAAGAAAATGATATGCTATGAGCATGGACACCTCCATTTACAAAGGAAACTCTGGCGAAATTTTCTAAAAATCCAACAATTAGAAAATATTCTTCTAACAAGTGTTTACAAATATATTTTTAACCTTGTTTTCAAAATAAACTTCGCCATAATTTTTATTACAAAAATACTAAGTATCGGAGGTTGATTTTCGTAAATAAAATTTGATAAATATATATTTAGAATATATATTTTATACTAAAACTCTTGTGTGATTATTTGTTTTTTTTGTGAACTAGTTATATTATTTTAGGGTAAAATAATATAACTTATGAATACCATGGAAATTACAACTCTAGAATAATACCAAAAATATCAAGGAATAAGATATTTAAGTTACACACTCGGCATTGAGAAACCGAACGTTAAAACATAACTTATGAAATAATCCGGAAAATTCTTCTACACATACATTTTTGGTAATATATTACTTTGGAAATTAGTGAAGTAAAATATATTATTTTTGGGAAAAAAATATATATATTCTGAATTAAGATGTTTAGGACAAATAATTTAAATATATTTTTCTAAGTGGGACTTAAAATAAATTTTTCAGAATTACAATAATACATGTTTAAATACCCCCATCCTTGGGAAGGAAATCCGAGGTAAAATACTTGTGAAGTATGAATACGAAATATTGTTTAACGATTATTCCAAAACAAAATATAATTTAAAGTTAAGATAATTATTTTAACTAATAATTATAACTTGGAATAATATTCGGACACTTAAGAATCACAACTCAAAAACATTAAACCCCAAGCAAGGCACGGCCCGTTTGTCTAATCGACATAGTACGTTGTAGGTTGTTGTGTAGCGGACCAGAGTTTGGGTTGACGATTCGATTCAGGAGACGCACTACAGTGAGTTCATGTCCCCCTTTTCTTTTAACTGTTTTCAGTTTTACAACTTCGGGGGTGAAATACATGTTACAAAAGGGATACTTACAATACTATTGGTATGATTAGCCTAGGAAAGAACCATAGATCAGGTGATAGGGTAGGCGGATACTTGGGACCATTAATCATCGTTGTAGGACCACGGGGCATGACTGATAGATCTATTTGGGTGTAGCGAGCCCACACCCATGAGGCCAGGGCGGCCCATATAGGTGACTATGTCTTCCAGCCGGAAGCCCGGTACAACTTTGCTAGGTTTGAGTCTCCCGACACCGTCACACATATCAGTGGCCTTGCAAACCATTGGTGATCTTTTCCTTGTTTGCAATCATACCGGGATATACATACATACATACATACATACATACTTACATGGTTTACAAAGGTTTATACATACTCACTTACACATGAACTCGCTCAACTTTTTGTTGATTTTTCAAACTAGATGTATTTCAGGAAATTAGTGGATCTGGCGGAGTATGCGTTGTGTCAAGGCTGCGTAGTGAATAAAGATGCCATCCGTGTTGTTGAGTTTAGGGGGGTGGATACCTTTCCTGGACGGGATACACGATTCTAAACTTGGATTTTTATTTACGTACTTTTGATGAGTTTTTGTGAACTCTGTTAAACTTGTCATGTTTATAACTTACTTTATGTGTCGACATTTTCAAACAATGATGTTGTGGTATTTTTAAACTTAATGAATGGATACACATCTTGTGTTTATTTTCATATAGCATGGTTATGGTTGTTGCTATGGTATTAAGAAGTCACACCAAAATAACCCATGCTTCCGCAAAAGCCAGGGTGTGACAGAGACAATCTTTCCTGAGAGAGGGACGAGCGAGTGAGAGATTGGGAAAAAAGGAGGTAGGCCTTCTGAGCGGTCATTTAGGGGCCTTGTTAGCGAGCCATCATTCTTCCCTAAGCTGCCAGAGTCCGATCGAAGCGAGCAAGAGATAGAGGAATCATCGCTCATAGATTTGAATTGAGAAAGCAAGCCCTAATTCTTTTTCATCTCCATGGGCAAAACCAATCATAAGTCGACGTCTTAACCTGACTTCCTAAGCTCAGTTGATTGTTGAAGCACTAGCTCTGGATCGAGAGCAGGATGCTTACCGTGGGTATTATTAAAAGGGGAAAGGCAATAGAAAATTGAAAAAGTGCTTGTGTAAAAAGGGAAAATGATAGTACATTGGCTTGACAGTTACGGTATGCTAAAGATATGTAAAGTTTAAAAGTCTTAAACAGTCTCGCTGATGATGTGCCGATAGGTTTTTACACATTTAGTAGGTTAGTTCGGGATATAAACCTAAATCTTTACTTGCTTATTTCGTGGGGAACACTACTTGGATATATAGGTAACCCCTGAAATCTCGTTTGAAAGATCCCTCTTTCTGAGATACTAGGTCTTTATACTCAGTGATATCTGGGGTATTATCCCGGGACTTCTGATATTGCAGAAGCAATGGCCTAGTCCTCGTATAATACTTTCTGCTTGCTAGAAATATAGCACCACCCTCAGCATAAAAAAATGATGAAACGTTGAAAAATGCTAATCATGTGCTGTTGAAGAAAATATCCTCTAAAGGGGACACACCAAAATTCGAAGCCGTCATCTCTCTGATTTTGCGGAAGCAATAGCCTGAGCTCTCACGGCCCTCGCATTTTTACCCCTTTACAGATATCATCTGTGGTATACTCACCTGTAAGACTGAATATTGGGTTCTGGGTACGGGAGTATATTCAAGAGGTGGGACACATGAATGAGTTTAAGTTCTTAATACACCTAATCCGTATCCTGGACAGATTGAAAATTGTGTGAGAATTTAAGTGGAACAGTATATCGACAATCTAAGCGAATTGTTTAATTCTGAGTATGAAATTAAAGCTTAACGGTACTTGTAGCTTGTCGAATAGCTGATATGATCCCCTAACACGCTCACCAAAAATATGTATGTAAATAGTTTACATTTACTGCATTTTATTTCTGTAATTCATTTCTAGTTTAGAAACATTAATAAAAATCCAAAAAAAATTTACATTTCTGCTTTATTTTCCGACAAACTAAAGTGGAAAGTTGATATTCAGATTCGTAATTTGAAGCAGATGCAGGAAGTTTCTGAGCTGGAAGATGAGTTGGGAGATTATTATGTTAAAACTTGTGAAATTGGAAAGTCAAAACAAGTTCATTAATTTGAAACTTGTAAATTTCAGAAAATTGTTTGAACTAGTTTGTACAGAATGTCAGTGTGCTTTGTCTCAGGTCAACCAAGGTCAATAAGTTGGACTTGGTAGACAAATTAAGTGCACAGGGTCATTAATTTGGACCTGGATACTTAAGTGGATTTCTAAATTCTGACAAGTCTAGCAAATGAAGTCAAATAGTAAGTTTGGATTGAAATTGTTATAATCATAAATCTTATATTTAGGTAGAGATTGTGCAGGTAATAGGTTTGTTATTGAGAAAGCATCAAAGCAAAATCCCAGCTAACTGATAGGGGGAGTCTGAAGACTTAAAAGTCAGATACAGTTGCTGAATATACATTCAAGGGGGAGTTTGAAGATTGTTAAAGATTCAGATTCTGTGATTCATGCTAGCTGTTGATAATAGAAGAGAAGAGTTGAAGGAAGCATACATTGTTAGATAAACTGGAAAGAGATAAGACTAAAGACTCGACGCCAAAGACTTCGTCAACATCCAAGGGGGAGTCTGTTGGTGCACAAATGTCTGTTAACTTCGTCTTTATCGAGTCTTATGTCTAGATAGGATAAACGAGCACACAGCAGGATCAAATTAGGTTTTATGTGTGTTTGGGTAATTTCGCTTAAAATGGCCATGCCACTTTCAAACGAAATTAACCATTGTAATTCCGCTTGAAATGGCCAGTTCCACTTTCAAGCGAAATCACCAACACTATAAATAGGTGTGTTGCTAGTTCATTTGTAACATTCGAGATTTCAAAGCCGAGGTGCTGCCAGTTTGTCAAACGATCAGGATTGCTTTGAAATCAATAATAAAGAGATAATTAAGAGGAATTAAGCTGTTACACATCTATTTCACTGATTCCGCCTTTGAAATAGATCATAAACTCTTCTGATTGACTCATTAGGGTCACACGTCGATCCAACAGGGAATATGGCGTTTGTTTCTAGTTTTGTGATAAGTTGTTTATGCAGAGAAGTCTCTCTTTATAGGATGTTTTTGGCGCGTAGTTTAGGCGGTATTTTTATTTATAACAAATGATATTAATAAAGTAGCCGTCTTTTCAGTTTACTGTGTATTTTTACTGTTTTTTGGTCAAGCTTTTCAGTTTGGCGTTTTTGAATGGGTTTAAGTAGTTTTTGGCGTTTTTTTCCATTTTTAGCTTTTTTTTAATTAATACTTCTGCAAATTACTTTCATTATAGTTTGGTAGTTTTTTGGCGTTTTTACTCCATTTATGGCGTTTTTCATATGCATTATGACTGTTTTGGCGTTTAATTAAGATAATGTATTTTTTATTCTAAGTTGAAAAATACATTGCAAACAACAGAAAAAGAAAATTAAAAAAATTAAAATAAAAACAATTCATCTTCCAAATCTTCACTGTCATCAGTCTCTTTCTTCTTTGAATCATGTTCGCTGGTGATTTGGCTTAGCCATGCTTGTGTTTTTGTGGCCGTTTGGAAAGACAAAATGACATGAGTTTTTTTTTTTTTTGAATATGTATCTTCAAACAACTCAGTAGTGTCATTCGTCTTTTTCATGCCATTAAAATATTCATCAAGAACAAAACAGAGAAAATGACATAAGTCTGACCCCAGCATCTTTTTGTTTATGATTTGTCCATCTCCTGCAGCAAAATGTTATTTTAGTCCCAGCACCTCATGGAAGAATGCATTATCTGACACATTGGCGTAGAACAATATTTTGAATATACAAAAAACAATATTTGGCATTTTACGGAGGAAATAGTGTATCTAAAAGAACTGTCGATCTTTTGGAATCTTTTGATGTTTGAGTGTTTTTTGCGTTTTCTAAGATGGATGGTATATAGTAGAAAATATGGCGTTTTTGAGTAGTTGTATTTGATGTTTTGGGGATTTTGGCATTTGTAAGTTGAATGGTGTATAGTAGAAAATATGACGTTTCAGGTTCTGGGGGATGTGTTGTTTATGTCTTGGATGGTTTTTGTTTATATAGCAATGTGATTTGGTCCGTATTAGCGTTTTATTCATCATAATGGCGTTTTGGTATAGAGGTGTAAAGACGTTTTTACCCTTAATGAGGCGCGTCCACGTAATAAAACTGATGTTATTTACGAAAACGCCACATCGCCAATCTAGTCCATAGATTGTTTTAATCGGATGATCCATAAGCGTTCTCACACTTTCTATCGTTTTCTCAAGAGTAAAACCACTTCTTATGGATCGTCCGATTAAAACAATCTATGGACTAGATTGGCGCGGTGGCGTTTTCGTAAATAACATCAATTTTATTAAGTGGACGCGCCTCATTAAGGGTAAAAGCGTCTTTACACCTCTATACCAAAACGCCATACTGATGAATAAAACGTCATTACGGACCAAAACACATCGCTATATAAACAAAAACATCCCAGACATAAAAAACACACCCCCCAGAACCTGAAACGCCATATTTTCTACTATATACCATTCAACTTACAAAAGCCAAATTCCCTAAAACATCAAACACAACTACTCAAAAAATGCCATATTTCCTACTATATACCATTCATCTTAGAAAACGCCAAAACACTCAAACATCAAAGATTCCAAAAAAATCGACGGTTCTTTTAGATACACTATTTCCTCAGTAAAACTCCAAAAATGTCAAATACTGTTTCTTGTATATTCAAATATTGTTCTACGCCAATGTTTCAGATAATGCATTCTTCCCTCAGGTGTTGTGACTCAAATAACATTTTGCTGCATGAGATGAACAAATCATAAATAAAAAGATGTTGGGGTCAGACTTATGTCAGTTTCTGTGTTTTGTTCTTGATGAATATTTTAATGGCATGAAAAGACGAATGACACTAATGAGTTGTTTGAAGATACATATTCAAAAAAAACTCATGTCATTTTGTCTTTCCAAACGGCCACAAAAAACAAGCATGGCTTACCCAAACCACCAGCGAACATGATTCAAAGAAGAAAGAGACTGATGACAGTGAAGATTTGGAAGATGAATTGTTTTTATTTTTATTTTTTTAATTTTCTTTTTCTGTTGTTTGCTATGTATTTTTCAATTTAGAATAAAAAATACATTATCTTAATAAAACGCCAAACAGTCATAATGCATATGAAATGCCATAAATGGAGTAAAAACGCCAAAAACTCCCAAACGATAATGAAAGTAATTTGCAAAAATATTAATTAATAAAAGCTAAAAATGGAAAGAAAAAAAACGCCAAAAACTACTTAAACCCATTTAAAAACGCCAAACTTGGGAGATGGAAAGTCTATAACCCTAAAAACTCATAAAAAGTTGACCAAAAAACAGTAAATAATACACAGTAACTGAAAAGACGGCTACTTTATTAATATCATTTATTATAAATAAAATCCCGCTTAAACTACGCGCAAAAAACATCATATAAAGAGAGACTTATCTGCACAAACAACTTATCACAAAACCATAAACAAACGCCATATTTCTTAGAAACCATTCACTTTAAAAACGCCAAAAAAATACTTAAAAAAGCCACAGATGGAGAACCTCGATTCTGCTATATTGAGTATTGATCTGAATGAAGTTTCACTGAATGGATTCTTCTCTGAGTTGGGTATCTCTATAATCTTTTGCTGAATGAGATGGAAAAATATTCAAGATAAAGAGACTGATGACACTGATATGACATCATGTCACTTTGTACTTGATGGATTTATTGATGGCATGAAGGGATCAATACATTAGAGTAGGCGTTGGTCTTCAACATGTCATCAAACAAGTATATATCCACCCAACATAAAGGATGCCACAAAAAATAAGCATCTTCTAAAGACAGCCGGTATGTAGGAAAATAAGGATCCACATAAGGCATTCAAAAACAGGTTCAAAAAGCCAAAAAGGTTAAAGTATAAGAGGCTGATGACAGTGAAGATTTGAATGGGAAATTAGATTATAATTTTTATTTTATTTTTTTCATTTTCTATTGTTTGTTATGTAATTCTCTGTTGTTTATCATCTAATTCTCTACTATTTTAAATAAATTGAGTATAAAACGCCAAAAACTACAAACACCAAAACGCCTGATAGTTTGAAAACTGTGAGAACGAATGCTAGCAAAATACGAGGTTGCTATATAAAACGCCAAAAACGCAAACAAAGTATTACTGTAAAAATCAACACTAATTGACGGATGAAAATTGAAAGAAACAGTAAAATAAAGAGACGGTATCATTATTGCCAAAACATTATAGTTATATTAATGCCACTACATGGAAAATTGAAATTTATTTATCTTTTCAAAATGCCATAATTGCCTATCACATTATAGGCCTGTATCCTAAATGGCAAAACACTTGATATAATAAAATCAAGAAAATTGCTAATGTTTTTTACATTAAAAGCTTGCATCGTGATCTAAAAAACAATAAAAACGTCAAAACAATACTTAAAACGCCAAAATATTTACTCTGATTCTGATCTAAAAACAATAAAAACGTCGTGTACTTATTAAACGCCAAAAAATGGAAAGATGAAGTGACACGCGTTAAAAAAAGAAATATGAAAGGACACGTGTTAGGCCAGGAAGCGTTCTCACCGTTATCACACTTTTGAGCGTTTTCTCCTTATCCCGTTTCTATATACATATAGGGTCAGGATTTAGAGAAAACGGTAGAAAGTGTGAGAACGGTGAGAACGCTTATTGATCGTCCGATCAAAACAATCTATAGACTAGATTGGCGCGGTGGCATTTTAGTAAATAACATCAAATTTATTATGTGGACGCGCGTCATTTAGGGTAAAAAAGTAAAAAAACCATTCCTCACATAAAACGTCATTGAAAAATAAAACGCCAAATAAATACAAAATGCCAATTTTATCACTGCGTACTTTTTTATGTGTTTTTATTTAAGCTCTCTGGCTACAAAAACGCCATAAAATATGAAACGCCGTTATATATAAGGCCAAAGCTTACATCCGGATGAATGTTAATTACATTTTTTGTTATAAAAATAACATCCCGCCTAAACTACGTGCCAAAAAAAATCTATAAATAGAAACGTCTCACCACCTTCCGTTTATCACACCAAAAAACACACAGTGGTTGCTAAAAAAATTACAACTCAATGTAAAACGCCAAAAAATACAACGACAACAAACATCTTTTCTTTGATCCTCAGTAATGTTCTGTATGAAGCTTCATTTAATGATTTGTTACGTGAGTGTTGTAAGATTTTGCTGCATGAGATGGACAAAACTGAAAAAAGTGGGACTGATGACACCCATATGTCATACTGTCATCTTTCTTCCTGAAGAAGGTTTGGATGATAAGAAGAAAGCTATACCAGTATAAATGCTACTTTAGCCTGAATGAATATAATGAAGACCACAGGCAGATAGCATCCACCCACAGGGGGTCGCTCTATGTCTCCAACATCCACAAAGACACTTCAACACATGAACAAAGAAAATAAACAACGCCAAACCCAAAACGCCATTTATTTGTCACATTTCTTGTAGTTTCTAAAGAAAATAGAGACTGATGACACTAAAGATTTAAAATCACAAATTCCTTCTACTTTGTTTTTTTGTTTTTTTTTTTAATTTTCTTTATCTATTGTTTGTTTTGTAATGTCAGTTAATAAACAACAAAATAATATTAATGCTATAATGAAAAATATAATAAAACGCCAAAATTAGCAAATTCGTGTAAAACGCCAAAATTAGCAAATACGTGTAAAACGCCATATTGCCATAAAAATGCCCCCAAAAAACTACCAAACTATAACAAAATTAATTTGAACAACTAATATTAAAAAAAGCGTGAAACAATGTGCAAAGAATATAAAACAAAAGAAGTCCAATAGTTATCTAACCGCCATTGGAAAACAAAACGCCATAATTACAGCCGTCAAAAGATTTGACGTATTACACCATTAAAACAGTTGAGTCTGAAAACAAAACATGGTAAACTGCAAAAAACAGTAAAATGAAACGACGGAAAACATGATTAATAACATTTATTATATTAAATTTATCTTTTTCAAAACGCCATAATTACCTGACATACGTTGGGAAAAAAAGTCAATATAAAAAGAAGACCATCAGAACCCAAGCTCAAACAAGCCAAAAAGACTAAAATGCCACATATTCTCCAAAACGTCAAAAAATTTAAAAAATGGCTAAGGTTATTGCATGGAGGTTTGAAAGGAAAGAAAAATGATTCATCATAAAGTTCTCTAACAGGAGAAGGGTAAAGGTAAGAATAATAAAAGCCATGATCGGAATGAATGAAAATGTTCAGAATGATATCCTAGCCTTTGGGGTTCCAAGAGACAACGATTGTGAAAGAACAAGAACTGTAATAAAAAGACTGGAGAGAAAGTTTCCAGCAGAAGATGATGATGATATTGAAGATACTCATATACCAAAACTTAGCAGTTGGGTATTGCATGAGTAAGAAGGAACACTTGAAGTAACTTATAAAAACTGGGTGCAATATTCAAGACCAATGGAAGAAATGTTGAAGACAGGGTTGCTATCTATCATTGAACAACTCTGTGATTTAACACCTTCAAACGATCCAAAATCCAAGGATGCAGTGATATTCAAGAATAGGCTGCAGTAAAGAAGAGACGAGCTAATGGCGTTATACGCAAAAATGAAATTTGATGATGAAGAGTCTGAAGAAAGTGAAGAACAAAGCGATGGGTACATCTCTGATGTAATCCCACCTACGAAAGACTATTAGCTTATTTTGATTTTCAAGTTATTGTAGTTTTTTAAAATATTAGTCTATGGTAATGAATTATTAACAAAAAGATACAAAACGCCAAAAAATGACATGGAAAAAGCCATAACGCTAAAAGATTAACTATGTGACACAAAAAGAATTAATTCAACGAGAAGAAATCTGAGAAAAAACAGTAAAACGCCAAAATAATTAATAAATCTACATAACGCCAAAATTATCTTGCACGCAAAAAATAAAGAAGCATGTCAAACGCGAAAATCATGAAAGGAGAAGAATACTAAAAAGACAAAAAAAAACCCTAGGACCCTGATCATGCCCCGCGCCACGTGTTCGGCCAGGATGCGTTCTCACCATTCTCACACTTTTTGCCGTTTTCTGCTGATCTCGTTTATATATATATATATATAGGGGATGGTTATCTTCAGAAAGCTAAATATTGCGAGAACTGTGAGAACGGATGAGAACACCAATCAAAACCATTTTTTTAATACAACCCTTATTGAAATTAAAATACAACATCCAAAAAAGAATATACAACATCAACTAATTTATTTCTCCTCTTAAAATCACTCTTATTAGATTTTTTACACATGTGTAAATATAACAAATTTACACATGTGTAAATGGCAAACTTACAAATGTGTAAATTTTCTTTATTTACGAATTCACGTAAATTTAAACGCGTAAATTTAATTTTTAACATTGTATTGGGATAATAATGATAAGTGTAAAAAGAAATTTTGAATTTGAATTGTGTTTGACCAAGTTCTCATGGTTTTTTTATTCGTTCTCACGGTTCTCACAATATTTAGCGTTCTCATTTAAACCCTCCTATATATATATATAGGGAGAAGATCATGCGAGAACCACCTCTTATTGTGACAACCGCGAGAACCAATGTGAACACACCAAAAATGCCTAAAAATAGCTAAAAATCACACAAATTTTTTTTTTTAATTTTTTAATATTTTTTATAAAAAAATCGCTACTTTTCGAAGCCAAAAAAAAAATTTTTTTTTTATATTTTTTTTTTTAATTTTTTTTTTTTTGCTTCGAAAAGTAGCAATTTTAACCTAAAAAATATTAAAAAAATCAAAAAAAAAATTTTAGATTTTTTTTTTATTTTTTTAGATTTTTTTAGGTTTTTTGGGGGTTTAGTTTTTAGCATTTTAGCTTGGGGGGGTGGGGGGGCTTAGGTTTTTGGGGGGTGGGGGGGTTTATGTTTTTGGGGGGTGGGGGGGTGGGGGTTAGGTTTTTTTAGCTATTTTAGGTTGTGTTCACATTGGTTCTCAAGGTTCTCACAATAAGGGTGGTTCTCGCATGAGCCCCTCCCTATATATATATATATATATATAGGTAGAGGTTCCTGTAAAAAAAAAGTTTTTTTTGTGAAAAGGGTAAGAAAGAATCTATACTATTAGATCTTTGTTCTAATGGTTGAGATCAATAGGGACCAATTTGTAAAATTTGTTTTATTATTTTGGACTGATTTGTAATATGTAGGGGTAATAAAGTTTTTATATCATTTTGAAAAAGGAAACTGTATCAAAAAGTCAACAAGATCGCGATTTCATCATCGTTCTCTCTCCAGTCCTGTAAAGATCCGGCAACCACCATCCATCTCCAAACACCACCTCCACTTCACCGTCCACCGCCGGCCTTCCACCTCCTTCTCTCGTTATCCACCTCCTTCTCTCGTTATCCACCGCCGGCCTTCCACCCCCATCTCTCGCTAACCACCACAGAACCCCACCCCCATCGGACACCAACACCGCCGCACACCGTCATCCACCCTCATCGACTCTGGTAGTCATCGGTTATCTTCCCTCTTCACACCCCACCGGCAACCACTCACACGCACCTTCTCCGCCACTCGGCATCAAACACCCTCACCACTCTGAACCACCGCCGGACTCGTCTCCGACGTTCACCGTCACACACCACTCACCTCCGCCGTACGATTCTGAATCACAACTGCCACCCCCGTCACTGGTTCCGAACCACAACTTGAATGGTGTTTTGTAGTGTCTTTAATAGTGTTATATACTTATTGAATGGTGTTATATACTTATTTAATTGTGTTATATAATTATTGAAGGGTGTTATATACTTATTGAATGGTGTTATATATGTGCAGAATGGTGGTTGCAGTGTTATTCGTAGTGTTTTTATAGAGATCTTTAAAATGGTGTTATATACTTATTGAATGAGGTTATATACTTATTGAACGGTGTTATATAATATTGAATGGTGTTATATATGTGTTGAATGGTGGTTGAAGTGTTATTCGTAGTTATTTTGTAGAGATCTTTTAAAAAATTATGTTCCTATAAATAAGGTGCCAGTTTTGGAAGGTTTTGAATTAACTGAATCAATGATAAAATTATTTGTTTAACCTTTTGAATTAATTTAAATTGAGTGCACATGTCATCTCCACAATATTTCTCACACTTTTAACTTTTTTACAATAACCTTACCCTATATATATATATATATATATAGGGGAAGGTTCAAATGAAAACCACTAGTTAATGCAAAAACCCAAAAATTAACTAAAAAAGCCTAAAAAACGTACCAAATTTTTTTTTGCATACCAATTTTCGTTATTTTAAGTATATAAAAAAACTTTTTTTCAAAAAAAAAAAAAAAAAAAAATTGTAGTGCACATGTGTAATAGCACACATGTGTATTATTACACATGTATATTATTACACATGTGTACTACA
>JARYGA010037999.1:0-105993 GCA_030545235.1 Helianthus tuberosus
TACAGTGCCGATTCCAAAAATATTACTATGAAATTTTTATTTTAAAAGAAAATAAATGTCTTTCTTAAACATATGTAAATGTTTTCAAAACCGTTAAAGGGTTGAAATAAGGAAGTTTTCCTAAAACAAATCGTTATGAAAATTATATGTAAACTCACCTTCCTTTTTGTTGACACTTGATTTTTACGCGTTCTTCAGGTACATGAGTTCGGCTTCGGATAATTTTGGCTTGCGTTGTCATGTGGTTGTGTGATGCCTATTTATTTAAAATAATGTTTAGACACTTTTAAACTATGGGACCGTGTGTAATAAGACCTCTAAGGGTCAAACTAACTATGACTTGTTCATGATGGATGTGGTAATCTTAAAAACTATGTTTTTAAAATAATCAAACTGTCCAAAATAACTATAGCATCGACCACAAAGACTTATATGGGTACCAACCTCCGTCACCGCCACATTTGTATTTCCGCTGCGACGTTTTTGGGGTGTGACAGAAGTTGGTATCAGAGCCAATGGTTGTTAGTGAACTAGGTGTTTTCTTAGAAAACACTAGACTTCAACCAAAGAGTTTTGAGAATTTAGAATCCCAAAATTCGCGAAGCCAAAGATTCAAAATGAGAATGAATCTTAACTATGTAAAAGAGTTATTAAGAACTTACGTGTATACGTGTTAACTTGCTTATATGTGCCTTATGTGATAATACATACATACATACACACACATATATATATATATATATAGGGTTAGGATTTAGAGAAACGGGGGAAAGTGTGAGAACGGTGAGAACGCTTATGGATCGTCAGATCAAAACAATCAATGGACTAGATTGCGCGGTGGCGTTTTCGTAAATAACATCAATTTTATTATGTGGGATGCGCTTCATTAAGGGTAAAAGGGTCTTTTACCGCTCAAATTCAAAACGCCACAAAAATGATAGCAAGCCATTCAAAAAAATAAAACGTCATTAAATACAAAACGCCAAAAATTAGTGATAAAACGCATTGGAGATTACAGGAAGAGGAAACAACACAGTAACTGAAATTCATTTATTAACATTTATTAGAAGAAATTTCCTCCTAAATTTCGGGCCAAAAACATCATTATATAAACGACGTTAAACATCGCTTCCATAATCACTTCAATCTATCATTCTGCAAAAACATCTTTTACCAAAAACGCCAATTTAACCAAAACGCTAAAAATGGCAACCATTGTTTGGTGGAGATGCACTCTGGCAATCAGGCGATTCATCCTATGTTTTGACAACAGAAGGAGGGTGTATGTTAGGACGATCAAGGCAATTTTGAAGATGGAAGAAGAGGTACAGAGGGGTATCCTATCTCTTGGCATCGCTCTGGATAACGAATGCCATGAAACACATACGCTTATGAAAACATTAACAAGGAAATTTGGACCAATCAAAGCAGGTGGAAAGCCGGACCCTGTCATGACATCAAGGCGTTTTGATGATGAAATAGACATGGTGACCATTATGTACGACAGCAGAGACCAGGCTGACTACCTGCTTGAAAGCATCATGACAAAGCAGGGGTTTGGGTTCATGGAAGAATTGCACAAAGCCACTTGTTTAAACACAGATATGGACTCAAAAATGGCGTTAATGCAAGACATGTTCAAATGGAGGCTTCAGAATCTTCAGGAATAAGAAGCTGATGAAAGTGAAGGTGATGACATGGATGAAGGTCTAGATGAAGACTCCGAGGAAGAAGATGATGGAAGTGATGGATACTTCTCAGATAAAATACCTTCTGACGAAGAGTTTTAATTTTTTTTTTAGTTTTCCTCTGTGTAATCTTCTTTTTTTTCTTAAGATAATTAAATGATATGTTTCTCTATTTAGTTGCAAAAACGCCAAAAAAATACTACAAAAAGTTATTGCTTACAAAACGCCAAAAAAAATAAAAAATATTTTTCCTGCTTAATATTTTCTCCGTTATTGTATTTTGTCATCTTGGTCTGCATAACGCCATTTAAAAAAAACGCCAAACTTGGAAGATGGGACGTCTATCACCCTAGAAACCGATAAAGCTGAACAAAACAGTAAATACACACAGTAACTCAAAAGACGGTTACTTTATTACTATCATTTATTATAATAAAAATCCCGCCTAAACTACGTTCCAAAAAACTCCTATCAGAGAGGGGTCTCTACACATTGAATTGATCACACCCAGAAAAACAAACGCCATGTTCCCTAGAAACCACTCACTTTAAAACGCCAAAAAGTTAGTTAAAAAAAACCATAGATGGCAAAGCTTTCGATGAATTGATTCTTCTCTGAGGTGGGTATCTCTATAATCTTTTGCTGAATGAGATGGACAAAATATTCAAGATAAAGAGATGGATGACAGTGATATGTCATCATGTGAGCTTTATTCTTGATGACTCACACCCAGAAAAACAAACGCCATGTTCCCTAGAAACCACTCACTTTTAAACGCCAAAAGTTAATTAAAAAACCATTTAATATATGCTAGGCATGAAGTGTAAAATGCTATTTTGGACTCCATTATTATAAATAGCATTCAAGCAAGAGTTGATCTTCAATGACATGCCATCAAACAAGAATATCACACCAAAAAACAGGTTGCCACTAAGAAGCTTCGTCTAAAAAAGACGGGGTTTATATATGAAAGTTGGCATCTAGCTAAGGTATTCAAAGGTTCAAAACGCCAAAACAAATTCAAGAAGAAGAGGCTGATGACAGTGAAGATTTGGATGAGAATTTATATTACCATTTTTTATTTTTTTTTATTTTTCATTTTCTATTGTTTTGTTATATAATTATCTGTTGTTTGTATCTAATTCTCTTCTATAAAATACATTATTATATAAAACGCCAAAAACTACAAGCACCAAAACGCTAATAGTATGAAACTGTGAGAATGGGTGTTGGAAAAGCATCTTGTCAATGTATTAAACGCCAAAAAAATTGACTAAACGCCATAAAAAACATTTGGTCTTGTTGTAATCTTACGAAAATATTAATGACTCGTAGTGAATTATTATACAACGCCACAAAAACGCCAAAAAAAATTGACCAGGGAAACGCTATAACGCCAAAAAATTATCTATGTGACACAAAAACAATTAATTCAACGTGACAAATCTAAGAAAAATTAAAACGCCAATTTGTTAATGAATATAATTAACGCCAAAATAATCTTAGACGCCAAAAATGAAGGAGCATGTTACGCAAAATTGGGAAATAAAAGAAGAATATTGAAAAGACAAAAAACCCCCTAGACCCTGATCATGTCCCGCACCACTTGTTGGCCCAGGATGCGTTCTCACCGTTCTCACACTTTGGGGCGTTTTCTCCTGATCCCGTACCTATATATATATATATATATATATATATATATATATATATATATATATATATATATATATATATATATATATCTGTTCTAAACACGCACTTACTTAGTACAGTTACATTGTGTCACAGATGTCGCACGTGCACGAGACTATCGAGATTCACGACCCAAGGAGTGAGCCGGAATTCGAGACCTCTCCATTGTCAGAGCCACACACAGTTACTCAGCCTACTGATATGACCAGTCTCACTTCATCATATTACACCGATACCACAACCTTTGTTAGTCAGATAGACACACGTTACATACACACTAGTAACGGGAGGATTGATGATGATGATTCCAATGTTCCTTCATCAGTCCATGAGTTGGGACAATCATCTGGCACGGCACCAGTAATCGATGAGTTGGTGTTAGGCCCTAATTAGGTTTATGGATTAGTGGATTAGTGGAAATGGAGTGGGCTTTTGTGGAATGGGCCTAGGGTTTAGGGAGCATGCTCCCTAATTACTTACAATATATAGTAAATCATGTTTAGGAGACTAGGTGTTGGTGACATAATAGGAAATACTGTATTTGACAATCCTTTGTATGCAAGATCTAATCATCAATCCTAATCTTTCTACTTCATCTCCTTTCTTTTGTTGATCATTGCTTGTTTTTGTGATTCCGCCACCAAACAAGCTTGTGTGATATCATCATGATCTCGTATCAGGACTTACAATTGGTATCAGAGCCTGTCGAACCTAATTCAAGGCTCGGATCTGATATCACACGGATTCTGGATCTCGGAGTGTTGTTGGTTGCTGTTTCTGTTCGTTTCTGTAGAAGATCTGATCATCTCGGACTCATCTGCTTGTAGATCTGATCATCTCGGACTGTTTTACACCCATCTCGGATAATCTTCATGACATCTCAGACGATCTAGGACGACATCCTGGATCATCAGCTTTGAAGATTGTCTTCATCACGGATAAACATCATTCCATCTCGGACAACATTCAAACCATCTCGGATAACATTCAAACGATCGAGGATAGCATTCAAACCATCTCGGATAACACTTGTTGAAGATTGTCATCATCTCGAACAACATTCAAGGCATCTCGGATAAACTGTTGAAGATTGTCTTTCATCTCGGATACTGTTGCTTGCATCTCGGATAAACACCTTATTTCGGACAAACCTTATCATCTCGGACCACTGTTCATCTCGGACACCCTACCATCTCGAACCTTATCAACTCGGACCACTGTTCATCTAAAAACACTGTTCATCTCGGGCCCTTGATCATTTCGGACCATTGTTCATTTCAGACTCATCATTTTGAACAACATGTTGAACCCAAACGGTGTCATGAACGGCATTGTGACTGCTGCTGATCTCGCCAATGCTACCCTTGTTGCTATTCAGACACAGTCTTTGGCCTTCCATCAAGAACTCGATCAAGTTATCAGCACATCTACTAAGGTTCCAAGGTTTCTGTATGGAGACGACTACTATGAGTGGAAGTTTAGGTTTGAGCAGTATTGTAAAGCCAAGGAACCTCACGTTTGGATGAGTATTAAGAATGGACCACGTACTGTTATGTACGCTACAAAAGATGGCCCTCAAACCCAGATTCCAAAACTTGAAGGCATATATACCGAAGAAGAAAAAAAGGTCGTAGCTGAGGATGAAGCTGATTTTGGAACTCTCTCAATGGCACTTGGTCCGGACATTTCAATTGTCATCCAAAACTGCAAGAGTGCAAAGGAAATTTGGGATGAGCTGACACACTTGTTTGAGGGTAATGCTGACATGAAGGCAAGCAGAGTGAACATGATGAATCAACAGTTCAGTTCATTCAATCACATTTATGGAGAAACTGTTGAAAATCAGATAAGGAGATTCGTCAAACTTGTGTCACAAATGGTAAGTGTTGTTCACTTCAAGCTAATGCGTAATTAAGAGAGACTTTCACTATACTAAAGTGCAGTGGGATCAACATCTCAAACAGTGGAATGAATCGTCAACTACTGAACTCACTGCCAAAAAGATGGCATGCCGAGGTTTCTATGATCAAGCATACGAAGAATCTGAATGAAATGACACTTACTGAGTTGATTGCCACAGTCAAGTCTTGTGAGATTGATAATCAGCAGAGTGAGATGAATCACAAGAATTCACTGATGGTCGCCGGTATAACTAGCGCCAACAATGCTGCTTTGATGTTGCAACGTCATCCAAATTTGGTTTTCAGTCCTGTTCATGGAGTTATGAACAACAATCCAAATAGTGTGTTCAGTCCTATGGTAGCGCCAAAATCCAACTATGTGTATGGAATGTCACTTCCTTCTTCTCAAGCAGCATCTGTCAATACCACCAGTGTTCAACAAAAACCCCAACCCCAACCTCATCCACAACATGTTAATATTGCTTTTGGTACTCCCGCCTAGCTTGCGTCTCAAAACGTCTCATCCACACCGCCAATGGAACATGTGGCCTTCACCAGTTTAAATGCTTTCTTAGCTGGCGAACTTATGCCTTCAAGTGAAATAACTCCAGAGATAAATCAGGTGGTTGAAGAAGACTTGGATGAACTGGATGTGACTTGGAATCTTGCTATGTCAGCCTTTAAAGCAGAGAAGTTTACTAAAAAGTATGGACGTCATCCTATGAATGCTTGTCCTGGAGTGCTGAAAGACAAGCTGAGGTGCTATAGGTGTTATGAACCGGGACATTTTGCTAGGGATTGCAAAAGGGTACCAGTGGGATATGAGGCTTCTCAGGAAGCTGCAGCTCGAAACAAGGAAAAGTCAATGGTCCCTGTCACACCTGCTGAGACTTCAACAGGACAAGGAAACTCTAGAGCTGGAAGAGCCTTGATTACACAAGAACAACGTGGTTTCAACTGGGCTGATGCAGTTGTACAAGTGGAATCCATGAAGCCGTCTGAAGCTGCTGCTGCTGACAAGGTTCATCAATGCTTGATGGCACAGACTGAGGAACCGAGATCGCTCTCCGAAAAGGTAAATTCCTTTTTATGTACTGGGCACTGTAGAAAGAAAGTTGCATTTCTGAGATCACAGAATTCTGCATTGATCACTGATTATAACAGTGCCATGGGGAAGTGTATCAGTCTTCGAGAGAACAATAAAATTCTCTATAAAAAGATTGACGCACTTAAGAAGTATATAGCTCAGCTTCATAGAGACGTGAATCAACAGCAATGTTGGGTTCACGACTATAAACACAGACTCACAGTAAAAACCTTAGAATGCGACTCTGTGAAAGCTGATCTGGAACTTCTCACTTGAAAGTACAAGCAAAATGATTTAAACATTAAATAAATTGACACTTCCAGTGACACTGTTCCTAATCTGTGCAATGTGCAACTTACATTCAAGGAAAACAAGGGAAAGGGTTTGGGATATACACAGGTTCCACCACTATATATAATCATAATTACTCTAGACTGCCCACTACTGAGCAAGAAATAGAAAACTATGATAAAATGATTTATGGAAAACCTAGTGATTATATTCCATGGGAACCGTTAAAATCTAAAAATGGCCAAACCGCTGATTTCAAGAAACCAATGAATTTCATTAAAAATGAAAATGAAAGTTGTTCAAATGAAAACTGTTCAAATGAATCAGCTGGAAAATCCGAGCAAATAAATAAGACAGAAACAGAAAAGGAAACAGAACCAGTTAAAACATCCGCAGAGGAGACCGAAGAAAAATTGTTAAATTTTGATTCTGTTGACAACACTAACTGTTCTAGTTCATGTGCAGAGTCAATAAAATCAGAGGAGAACTCTAAAGCGAATGATGAATCACATCAAAATATTGCTGATGATGTTATTTCTTTACGTGATAAACCTGACCTTTATGCTTGGAACTATGTTTTTTCTTGGTTTGCTGAGACTTGGGGTGCTCCTACTAAAACTGATGAATCTGGTGTTGTGTTTTTAGATTATGGTTGTGATAAAAATGGTTGTGACGTTTTAACAGGAAAACCTGGTGTAGTGACTGATAAGCTTGAAACACCTATTGTAAGTGACTCAGAAATCAGCTCTGGTGATTCGGGAAAAAATTCTTGTGCGCCTGAAACATCAAATGATACACCAGAAACTCATGATAAAGATGAAACACCTGGTATTTTTTATTGTGATAGTGAAGAAATTGATAAACAGGGGTCATCTGACGAACCTGACAGTCAAACAGGAGATTCTGGAACATCAGATAATGAGCATAGCTCTTCCAAAGATTCCGATTGTGATGAACAACTAGAATCTCGCAGCATTGCGACAGAAGAGAGTCAAACTGTTTCAGACATAGACTGCTCATCATCTGACAAACCAGAATCAGTTGATGTCAAGGACTCAGAGGTTGATAAAGCTGAAGAATAGATATTCATAGAAACCAATTCTGAGGAAACTCAAGAGATCTCAGATCCTGAAGAAAAGGGATCCATGGAAATCAATTCAACAGATGATTCAACTGATGAAACTGAAGAAGAGATAAACCTTTTCTACAAAAACTCTTGAAAACATAGTTTCTGAGGAAAAGGAATTTGTGGAAGTCAATTCAATAGATGATTCAGCTCTTGACCCCAAAGGACCAGATTCTGAAGAAAGTGTTTCAAATGAAGCAAAGTCTGCTGAATCTGTTCCTTCAAAGAAAAAACGATCACGTAAAAACAGAAGAACACGGAAAAAGAAATTTCAAAAGGAAAACCCGTCTCTCAAGCAAAGTGAAACAAAACTGATGGGTAAAGTTGTCGATACTTACTCTTGTGCTGATAATTGTGAGCAGGGTTCATCCAAGATCATACATGCACACAAGCAATCAGCGTCAAATGGAAATAAAAGACTTAATCAGTTCCCGAGAATAACACAACCAGAACTAAATGTCTTTTTCTCAAAAAGGCAAACGTGTTTTAATTGTGGAATTCCAGGACACATTGCTAGAAACTGAGTTCATCATCCCTACTACTCTAGTAACACATATCATCAGAAGGCTGTGCATTCTCAATCAGTAAAAAATCGACCTCCTAAAGCCAAGCCTTCTGATGGAGACTGGAATCTAACGAAAAAGAACAATCAAAAACTTGCAAATACAAACATGTTTCTAATGAAGTCAAAAGCTACACCTTTCAAAGAAAATATTTCAAAATTTTCAAACACCAAAATTTGGAGACCCAAAGTTTCTGCTAGATCCAAGTCTCAGTGCTCCTAACCGTCAACGTCTACCCCATCACCTAAAACCTCAAGCGATACTAAGAGTCATATGATCTTTCGCGAGGTCTCTTACACAGATAGCGATGGTCAACTTAGGTCCACAATGGACTGGGTTCCAGTTTCTAACTAATTCCGCTAAATGTGCATGAACGACTATGGAGGGCTATCTTTAGACTTCGTTTATTGATAGTGGTTGTTCTAAGCACATGACCTGAGACATATCCTAGTTGAATGAGATAAAAATATTCGACGGTGGATGTGTCAACTTCGCAGGAGGAGAATCTGGAAGAATCACCATGAAGGGCACGGTAAAAAATGGAGGCCTTACCTTTTCAGACGTCAATTATGTCCCTGAACTGAAGCACAGCCTGTTGAGCGTATCACAGAAGTGCGACAAAGGAATGGAGGTTCTCTTCACCAAGGGTGGTTGCGTCATTCTAAAACCAGGAATTATCATACCTGAAGACTGGTTTTTGATTGAAGCTGAACGCCGGGGAAACGCATACGTGATTGATATGAACAAATCTCCTGCTGATCAAGTACATGTTTATTCTCAAAAATAGCCGAACACGATGCTGTGTTGTGGCATCGTCGATTGGGTCATCTGAACATGAAAAATCTCAATCGATTAGCCAAAGGAGGTTTAGTCAGGAACTTGCCAATCAAGGATTTCATGCAGATAGAAAAATGTGAAGCATGCTCTCGTGGAAAACAACATCGTAGGCCTCATAAGTCTAAACCTGTGCACATGACCTCAAAAGTTCTGGAACTGCTACACATGGATTTGTTTGGTCCCGTCAATGTGCTTAGTATTGGAGGAAAGGCTTACTGTTTGGTCATTACCGATGATTTCTCTCGTTTCACTTGGGTGTTTTTCTTGGAGCAAAAGAGTGAAATAGCTAGCTTAATCAAGAAATTTATAACTCTCATGGAAAATCAAGCAAATGAATGAGTGAATATTATTCGATGCGACAACGGGACAGAATTCAAGAATGCTGAGCTGAATGAATTTTGTGCCTTAAAAGGAATCGATCGTCAGTACAGTACAGCTAGATCTCCTCAACAGAATGGAGTCGAAGAAAGACGCAATCCAACTCTCATTGAAGTTGCTCGCACAATGCTGATAGATTCAGGTCTTCCACTGATATTTTGGGCAGAAGCAGTGAATACGGCTTGCTATGTTCATAATCATGTCTTGATCAATAAACGTCACATGAAGACTCACTATGAAATAGTAGAAGGTCAAAAACCCTCGGTGCAACACTTTCACACTTTTGGTTGTTCTTGTGTATTTCTTCTCATGGATTCCAAAGGAAAATTTGAAGCTCGAGGAGATCCTTGCTATTTCATTGGCTATGCTAAGAATACCTCATATCGTGTGTACAACAAGGTCAAGAAGTAGATCATGGAAGCATATCATGTGGATTGGTTGGAAGAAAATCTAAAAGATGCTCGCATTGGACCTGATTGGTTATATGATTATTCCTCCCTATTTAAATCTTTTCCTATTTTATCTGATGAAATTGCTAATGCAGGTGCTTCTAGTTCAAAGATGCCTGTTCCCATTGAAGATGAAGATGAAGATGTGCCTTTGCAAAACATGCTGAAGAAACTCACTGTGGATCCATCGGGATTTCACAAGGATACTCCAACGCAACTTCACTCTTCGACAATTTAGGAGCCGATTTCTGAACCTGCTATAGTTGTCCCTGATGGTACAGTCTGCAACATTGAAGCCTCCTCCAGACCCTCAAATGTTCAAGGAAGTTCTCTGTTTCCAGGACTGATTCCCTCAGATTGCATTGTAGATCCACCGGTGATCAACAATGCTACTGCACCAGAAGTTTCTCAAATCTACAAGTAAACTTGCATGCCACTGCTGCAGCAATTCCACATCGTGTTCAGAGAAGTCACCTAATTACGAATATAATTGGCCCTGTAACTGCCGGTGTCCAAACCCGCAGCAAATCAGGAGACATCAACTCATGCCTATACTCTTGCTTCATTTCACAGATTGAGCCTAAAAACATTAATGTCGCTTTTTAGGAACATGGATGTGTTGATGCTATGCATGAAGAGCTCAATCAGTTTGAAAGACTAGGAGTATGGAAGCTGGAAAAGCTACCTTAAGGAAAGCGTGCTCTTGGAACACGATGGGTGTTTCGAAACAAACAGGATGATACTGGGGTAATCGTTAGGAACAAGGCTCGATTGGTGGTCCAAGGTTTCAGTCAAGTTGAAGGTTTCGACTATGATGAAGTGTGTACTCCAGTAGCGCATCTTGAAGCCATCCGCATTTTCTTGGCATATGCATCTTTCATGGGCTTTACAGTATATCAGTTGGATATTAAAACAGCGTTCCTGTATGGGAAGGTCAAGGAGGAAATCTATGTCGCTCAACCCCCTAGGTTTGTTAATAAAGAGAAAGAAGGACATGCCTACAAGTTGGACAAAGCTCTATATGGATACACTCGGGGGACAATCGATCAAACATTGTTCATCAAATGTGTTGACAAGGACATTATCTTTGTTCAGATATATGTTGACGACATCATTTTCGGGTTAACAAATGATGTGCTTTGCAAAGAGTTTGAAGAGGTGATGAAAAGAAAGTTTGAGATGAGCTCATTAGGAGAGATAACGATGTTTTTGGGCCTGCAAGTTCGTCAGAACAATCAAGGAATCTTGATTCATCAAAGTAAATACGTTCACGACGTTCTTGAAAAAATCAACATGACAGACTCAAAGACGATAGACTCTCCCATTGCAGAGCGGCTGTTGCTGACTGAGGATCTTGAAGGAAGCCCTGTTAACTAGACCTTGTATCGATCTATGATCGGTTCACTGATGTACTTGACTGGAAGCCGCCCAAACATTATGTTTTCCATCTGTCAATGTGCTCATTATCAGGCTAATCCTAAACTCTCTCATTTAACTGCTGTTAAAAGAATTTTTAGATATCTGAAGGGAGCTCCTAAACTCAAACTCTGGTATCCCAGAGATTCGAACTTTGATTTGTTTGCTTTTTACAGCAACTTTGGAGGGATGGACAGGGATAGAAAATCTACATCAGCTGGATGTCAATTCTTGGGAGATAGACTTATCTCATGACAGTGCAAGAAGCAGAAAATATATCTCTTTCCATAGCAGAAGCAGAGTATGTTGCAGCATCTGCCTACTACTCCCAGGTTCTTTGGATGCAACATCAGCTAGAGGATTACAGTTTGACTTATCTAGACACTACTATTTATTGTGATAATGATGCCGCTATCCAGATCACTAAAAACCTTTTCTTTCACTCTAAAACCAAGCACATTGATATCAAGGTGCACTTCATTCGAGATTGCTTTGACAGAGGCTTGATTAAACTTCAACCGATCCACACTGATGCTAAGACAACGGATCTTTTTACAAAACCTGTCAGCATCTCGAGGTTCAATGTGCTTGTGGACCTTTTAAAAATGATGCACTTAACCAACTGAGCATTAAAAAAAAGGAGGGTTTAAGAATAATGGTATCTCATCTGATAAATTTGGGCCTAAAGTATTCTACTTTTGCACAAATTTAGGGGGAGAAATAGTTGTTGGGAAGTGAAATAAATTTTCGTGCTAAAGATTTTGATTAACACATGTAAGGTTTCGAAGCTGAAAAGGCTAGGATCTACTGCGATGTGTTGATAGGTCTAACGCTCAAAAAGTCAAAGAGATACCAAGTGATTTAAATCTAATGGGCTGGACATCACGTGGGTAATAGACCAACGACGTATGATTTCATGGTCTTAAATCCTGCATTGATAGATAGCCAACATCTGAAGTTTCAGGTCTTTATACTGATGAGTCATCCGGGATATCAAGACTGTCCTTCTATTGCATCCAGATTATATGCAGACCTAGGCACAGTCAGGATATCTTTAAAAGAGCCGCAAAGAGGGCCAAAACCTTAAACGGAAGAAAATCTCATAAAAAGGAGAATTTCGTGTGCTTCTAAAACCAAATTCGTACCGTTAAAGGTATCAGCCTAGCCCTCGTTAGACTTCTCTGGTCACTCTATTGTACGAAAGTATTGACATGTTCACCAGAACGTCTGGTGTTGTAAAAACAAAGGATAGAGTCAGTATACTCACCTGCTACGATGAACAGTGGTGCTTACCTTGATCGCGGGGGTATGCCTTGGAATGGGACACACGGATGTCACAGTATAATTCTACCCTAAGCATATCACAGGGTTGAAAGTTGAAGGTTGAGCGTTAGATTTAAGAGGTCAAATATATTAACAATCGCGTGGACCAGTCTAAGTAAGCCTGAGCTGAAAATGTTCCTTAATCAGTTCAAAAACGATTTGATCACATGGCAGTATTCCCAAAATACCCCTGTGTTAGTATTTTATTATTTTTATAATATCATTGACAAATAGTTGGTCGGTTGGTTGATTCGTTGACTTTGGAAAAGGGTGTGTTGTATCTCAAAAAATATTATTAAAATAATGATCTAGTATGGCCCGCTATCTCGGATGGGGCCCACATACTTAGACTAAAACAAGTCTGACAAGCCTATTCATCTCAAATCAAACATCCGAGATGGGTCTGGCCCATTAAGCCCATCCGAGATGGACTATATATATATTCATCAGACATGGTTCAAGACATATATCTCGAACCAAGACTGAACAGAAGCATCCCGGATCACAAGAATTCTCTCTTGAATAAACCATCACGAACTCATCTCGGATCGTCTCAGATCGTCTTGAAAAGAACGGCACATCATCCCGGACAAAAGTGTTCCATCTCGGACCATCTTGGAACAGGACCTTGCATCTCGAATCATCTCGGCTTGAAATTTATTCATCCGAGATGATTGGCGTCCATCCGAGATGAACCCTGATCATCCCGGACGTTGACATGTTGACTTGGACCCTTTCTTTGACCTAGACCCCTCACTTGACCTATTGACTTCAACCCTCACTTTGACCTGTTGACTTGGACTAGCTTTTGAACCCCTATTTTGACTTGTTGACCGGCATTTGAACAGTTGACCTTGTTGACTGGTCAATTTTTCAAATGAAGGTTAATGTTGTTGAAAAGGCTTAACACTTGGATGTTTTGTGCAGATTATGGCGCAAGCTATGATGCAGAATCAACCACAGCTGGAAGTGGAGCTTTTTCGCAACCAGACTGGATACCTTTCAGACCCTCCAGCCGAATATTCGGAGATGTTTGGCTCACTGATGACTGGTTTTGTTGCAACCCCTGTCCCCTAAGTACCCAGGAACGGGCGACCGCGGCCAGTTTCAGTGGTATCGGTGTTTATCAATTTGGCAGCAGAAATTACATTAGGACCGTAGTTAGGAAATATTTTATCAGAGTAAAATACCACACTTTTATAATATTAAAAACATGGAAAAATGCCAAGTTTCTAGTACACACATATTCATTGGGATAAACCCTATTTTATTTAATAAAAACATCTCTTTATTTAGGTAACTTTTATAGCCACTTTTCCAAGCCTTCAGTGCTGTCCAGCTGGCTTCTATTTGGCTTTCACATTTTGTTACCTAAAACGCTTTTAAAAACATTTTGTCAGTGGGGAAATACTGGTGAATGAATCCCAGTTTAATCAAGATAAGTAAAACCATTTTACAGTATTGAGGGTGGTCGCGCAATTACATTTGTTTCCATCTACTTTAATTACCACCCACGGTACTGTCAACCCGACTTGTGGTCATGTTACTACTCACGGTGTAGTAACAAATTTTGTATACAAAACCCCAACATACCGACGATAATTGTAGAATACAAATACTCAATCACTGTTGAATATAATGTTAATCATATGAGGTTTTGTAAAACAATTTGCAAAAAGGAGGATTACTCACATTGCTGTCTTAGGGTTTTCCTTTAGAATTTCCTGGTGATTATCTATTAATTACACAATGCACACGCGTTAGTATAATAACCCAATATTTACATTAGTAATACCCTCCCCGAGACGGCATTCCAACGACTACGTCGGGCAGAACCACGACAGCCGTTACGGAACCCTGGATCAATCGGGCAGCGTATCTAATACGTAACCGGGGGTTATGATACTTACAACGAGGCAGAACTTCATTATTTAGGGGGGTATTATGCCCGAAAATTACTTTAACTAAGAAGAAATTCGAGATAGAAAGTTGTGTGGTGCGAGTTGGGACTGAAGGCCGATGGCCTCTATTTATAGGGCCTGATTTCATGTTTGTCGCGCCCCGCGAAGAAAGAAGGCAGGGCCTTCGCGGCTCGCGACCTAGGGGTCTATGGCGTAGCCTTGTCCGATCAACAATCTAGGTTCGACAAGTGGTGGACACGTGGCAGCTCTGGGTGAGGGCGGGTGGCCAGGCTCGTCGCGCTCCGCGTAGCCCGAAGGCAAAGCCTTCGCGGCCCACGAGCGACCCCAAAGTCTTGTTTTTATTTTATTTTTAATTATATATGGTATATTGGGCTCGGTTTTCGCATACGGGGTATGATTTAAGGCATATAGGGACATTTTAAATATATTATGGTGTCGGAATAAATTTAGGAGGGTTGTTATATCCTCCCCACCTTGTTTTAGAACTCGTCCTCGAGGTCTACTGGAACAGTGTGGATATTTCCTTTGCATTTCTGATTCAAGCTCCCATGTGTATTCTGTTCCTCTCTTGGAATCCCATTTCACTTTGACCAGAACTAATCTCTTGTGTTTCAGATTCTTAATCTTTCTGTCTTCAAATTGTAGAGGCTTTTCTGCAAATTTAATCTTTTCATTTACCTCTATATCCTTAAGAGGTACTACTAGTGATTCATCGGCTTAACATTTCTTGAGGTTAGATACATGAAATACATCATGTATTTCTGCCATTTCCTCTGGCAGTTGTAGTTGATAGGCTACAGGTCCTATTCTTCTAATGATCTCAAAAGGTCCAACGTACCTGGGGCTTAGCTTTCCTCTTTTGATGAATCTTACCACTCCTTTCCAAGGAGAGACTTTCAATAACACTTTGTCTCCTACCTGAAATTCCAGTGGCTTTCGTCTATTATCTGCATAACTCTTCTGTCGATCACGTGCTGCTTTCAATCGTTCCTTGACTTGAACAATCTTGTCGGCTATTTCTTGTACTATCTCAGGTCCTGAGAGTTGTTTTTCTCCAATTTCTTCCCAACAGACGGGAGTTCGGCACTTTCGTCCATATAGTGCTTCGAATGGTGCAACATTTACACTTGTGTGATAGCTGAAAATTCTATTAATGGTAAGTGATCGTCCCAATTACCTCCGAAATCAATTACAAAAGCTCTAAGCATATCCTCCATTGTCTGAATTGTCCTTTCACTTTGTCCGTCCGTTTGAGGATGATAAGCGGTGCTTTGATTTAACTTGGTTCCCATTGCCTTTTGGAAACTTGTCCAAAAATGAGAGGTAAAACGACTATCCCTATCAGAAACAATTGATAAAGGAATTCTATGTAATGAAACTATTTCATTTACATACAATTTAGCTAATTGTTCCATTTTGAAAGTTTCTTTCATTGGTAGGAAATGTGCTGACTTAGATAGTCTGTCTACAATCACCCAGATTGTATCATTACCTTTTCTTGTCTTGGGTAATTTGGTAACAAAGTCCATTGTTATCAATTCCCATTTCTAAACAGGCATTTCTAACTGTTGCAACAAACCTGAGGGTTTCTGATGTTCAGCTTTAACTTGTGAACAGGTTAGACACTTTGCAACATATGCTGCTATATCCTTTTTCATTCCTATCCACCAGAAATTCTTTCTTAAGTCTTGATACATCTTATCACTTCCAAGATGCATCGTATACTTAGACTTATGGGCTTCTTCTAATATACGATGGCGTAAGTTTCCTAATTTAGGTATCCACATTCTTTTCTTATGGAATCTCCAAATTCCGTTTGTTCCTTGTTCTAATTCTTTAATCATTCCTTTCAATTTCTCAGTATCGTCCTTGATTACTGATTCTTGTGTTTCTTTAATCTGTTCATTTAAATCTACCTGCAGGTTTAACTTAAGAGAACGCACTCTTTTTGGCTTTTCATGATACTTTCTACTTAAAGCATCAGCTACTACATTAGCCTTTCCTGCATGGTACTGGATATTGCAATCATAATCACTAAGAATTTCCATCCAGCGTCTTTGTCTCATGTTTAACTCCTTTTGCCCGAAAACATACCTTAAACTCTTATGATCTGTAAAAATGGTAAACTTACTTCCATAAAGGTAATGTCTCCAGATTTTCAGAGCAAAAATTATAGCTCCTAATTCTAAATCATGGGTTGAATAATTTTCTTCATGATTCTTAAGTTGTCTAGAGGCGTAAGCTATAACCTTTTGACGTTGCATCAATACACATCCATAACCTAACTTAGAAGCGTCACAATAGACTACAAAATCTTCAGTTCCTTCTGGTAACGCTAGTATGGGTGCGTTGGTTAATCTTTTCTTAAGAATTCTAAAGGCTTCTTCTTGTTTTGGTCCCCATTCAAACTTAACAGATTTACAGGTTAGCTTAGTTAAGGGAATGGCTATTCTAGAAAAATCTCGAATAAATCATCTATAATAACCGGCCAATCCTAAGAAACTTCTAACCTCGGTTGGTGACTCAGGGGTTTTCCATTTGGTAATCGCCTCGATCTTTGTGGGATCCACATGAATTCCTTCATAATTGACTAAATGTCTAAGAAACTGCACTTCTTCTAACCAAAATTCACATTTCGAAAATTTAGCATAAAGCTTTTCCTTTCTTAATAAACTTAGAAGGGCGTGCAAATGTTTTGCATGTTCCTCCTTGCTTTTAGAGTAAATGAGAATATCATCTATAAAGACAATTATGAATTTATCCAAATATGGCTTACATATTCGGTTCATCATGTCCATAAATGCAGCTGGGGCATTGGTTAAACCAAATGGCATGACAGTAAATTCATAATGGCCATACCTTGTTCTAAATGCGGTTTTAGGAATGTCCTCTTCCTGTACCTTTAATTGATGATACCTGACCGTAAATCGATCTTTGAGAAAAATCGAGCTCCTTGCAGCTGGTCGAACAGATCATCGATTCTTGGTAATGGATACCGATTTTTAATCGTGACCTTGTTCAATTCGCGGTAGTCAATGCACGTACGCATTGATCCATCTTTCTTCTTAACGAATAAGATCGGTGCTCCCCATGGCGATGAGCTTGGCTGTATGAATCCTTTCTTCAACAATTCGTCTAACTGTTTCTTCAGTTCCTGCATTTCTGCAGGTGCCAAACGATAGGGTGCTTTGGCAATTGGTGCTGTTCCTGGTAGTAGGTGGATTCTGAATTCAACTTCTCTGTCTGGCGGTAACCCTGGTAATTCTTCTGGAAACTGGGATACTACTGAAATATCCTTCAGTTCTTTTCCTTTAGTGTTAGTGATTATAGAAATCAAATATACTAATGATCATTTTCTTATATAACTTGATGTTTTCATCACAGAGATGAATTTTGTGGATCTAGAGGGCTTATTTCCTTTAATTGTGATCTTTTCACCCCTTGGTGAATTTACTTGGATTGACTTTTGATCACATAAAATACTGGCTTTATTGGCTATTAACCAATCCATTCCTAATACGACATCAAACCCTGCCAGATTCATTGGGTAAAGGTTTGCAATAAACTTTTGATTTAAAAATTCTATTCTTGCTCCTTGCAAGATTTCAAAAATCTTAATGGTTTCCCCGTTGGCTGTTTCTACTAGACATTCTTGTGGGAGTTTAGTTAATGGTCGATTGAGAAGTTTGCAAAATGACGTATTAATAAAACTTTGGTTCGCACCAGAGTCAAATAATACTTTAGCAAAAACATTATTAACTAAAAACGTACCGGCGATCACATCCGGGATCATCTTTGCTTCTTCTGCAGTCAGAACAAATGCTCTAGTGTTTTTAGTATTCTTGTTGTTCATGGCTGGAGCTAGTTTCAGACAGTTCGGCTTAATGTGACCTTTTTCTCCACAACTGAAGCATACTCCATTACTAGGTTTCTTCCTACAATCTTCTTCCTTGTGTCCTGGTATCTTGCAAAAATTGCAGTAGGTGGAGCATCTTCCTGAATGCTTCTTCTTGCAGGCTTTACAGTAGGGTGTTGAGGTAGAACCTACGTTTTACCCACGGTTGGAATTTCCATAACGAAATTCTTGGGTAAGCCTTTGAGCTAGGTTTCTCCTCTGGTCTTCTTCTCGTGTACGTACTAATTCATCAGTCAAGGTGTTTGTTAGTTCTACGGCTTCTTCTATAGTCTGGGGTCTAGCTGCCTTGACTACATGCCTAATCTCACTGACTAATCCCCATATGTAGCGGGAGATTAATACTGGTTCAGGTGATGCAAGGGTTGGCACTATTCTAGCATATTCAAAGAATAAAGTAGTGTACCCCTTACTATCCACTCCAGTCATTCTAAGGTTTAAGGACTTGTTTGCTATCTATTCCTTTTCATTGGGAGGGCAGAATTTTCTTTCTACCATATTTTTAAATTCTTCCCATTCCATATTGTAAACCCTGTCACTTCCCCTAGACTGGAGGATAATGTTCCACCATTCTAGTGCTGAGTTTTTAAACAGATTGGAGGCAAACATTATCTTATCCTCTTCCTCGCACTTGCTTATTTTTAAGACTGCCTCAGTCTTTTCTATCCAGCGTAAGGCTGCAATGGCCCCTTCATTGCCTGAGAATTCTATTGGTTTACAAGACCAGAATTCTTTGTAAGAACAACCATAAGACATGGTCCTTCTTCTTTTGGGAATGGGCACTTGAAGTATGGGTCCATTGTGCATGATGTGACTAGGTTCTATATGGGTTCGTTTACTTCCATTACCACTTTTATCATTATTTTCCGCGTCCCTAACATTTTGGATAATAGCTGGCATGGCATCTCTAATTCCTTGGGTTACAAGGTGTCGAATTTCACTGTTATTTATTTGATTTTCATCATTCTGGTTTTCCGGATTTGGTGCCTCGGCCATCTGGATTTTAAACAATTACCAAGTATTAATATTGCATAAAATATCCAATGTAATAACCACACAACAAGCATGTTGATCCAAAATCGTCGAGCATTGCGACTTACTCTATTTTATAGTATGCATCTATATTTATTACAAATACAACTGGAATAAAAATACAATACTAGTATGCATCACTAACCACTAGGTGGTCTATACTACAACATATATATATATCATTTTTTTTTCAAACATACACACATATTATATATATATTTATTATTATTATTAGTGATAGGGGTTCATCCAAAATTTCATATTACGCTCGTCATACTTCCAGACGAGTCGTTCCCTTATTTGTCTCATCATTTTGCTCTCTTCTAAAATCTCCTCACCAAAGGTTCGGAGTTCTTGCACATTCTCAGTGCTCATGGGTGGTGCAGGTGCTGGTATCGGATCTGAGTACTGTGGCATTGGTTCTTCCTGAGGATATGGATTCTCTAGAATTTCTCTAATGTATTGATCATTATCATAATAGGGATCTAGAGGGTCCAGACCTTTGTAAGCTGCTAGGTTTGGCATGGGTTCTTCTGGTATTGGGTAGCGTTGCTGGTAATCCCTATGGTCGTCAAACCACGGATCGTAGTCTGGGTCTAAGGGATTGGGTGCTGGTACTCTAGGTATCTCAGTCGGGTCAAAAGCTGGTGCTGGGATTTGGTTTTCCGAGTTGACTTCAATCTCCATTGGTTGTGTGGGAAACAAGGGTAATGGTTAGGGTGCTATGAGTTGCTCTAAATTAGGGTCTGCAGCTGTAGTTGCTAGAATATGAAAATTTCCTAGACTCCTATTGAGCATATCCTGAGTGTGAGCATCTGTTTCACTCTTAGGGGCTGCTAAAACTCGCTGTTGTTGTAACTTTTTCATCCTCTTCCTACATTCATGCGCACCTCTGCTGAACCATCCTCTCTTCTTAGGAGGGAATGGCTCTTCAGATTGAGCCTTGAACACGAATATCCCGTCTTCATTGTCAGCCGAATACCCTGAGAGGGTAGGTTGTGAAGAGGTGCCTTCGTTTCTAGGTGAGCTGGACAACTGACGGTAGGCGTCGGAAGGTCCTTGGTCGCTCATACTGTAAACTAACAAATAGTCAAATAACACACAATAATAATATACAGATATGCACGAAATTCCGTGGATTATTTTCTAACATATTGAATAAATTTTGGTGTCAGCAGAACACCTCTGTGGGTGAATCAGTGGCTTAGCTCTGATACCACCTTCTGTCGCAATCCCCGTCCCCTAAGTACCTGGGAACGGGCGACCGCGACCAGTTTCAGTGGTATCGGTGTTTATCAATATGGCAGCGGAAATTACATCAGGACCGTAGTTAGGAAATATTTTATCATAGTAAAATACCACACTTTTATAATATTAAACACATGGGAAAATCCCAAGTTTCTAGTACACACATTTTCATTGGGATAAACCCTATTTTATTTAATAAAAACATCTCTTTATTTAGGTAACTTTTATAGCCACTTTTCCAAGCCTTCAGTGCTGTCCAGCTGGCTTCTATTTGGCTTTCACATTTTGTTACCTGAAACGCGTTTAAAAACATTTTGTCAGTGGGGAAATACTGGTGAGTGAATCCCAGTTTAATCAAGATAAGTAAAACCATTTTACAGTATTGAGGGTGGTCACGCAATTACATTTGTTTCCATGTACTTTAATTACCACCCACGGTATTGTCAACCCGACTTGTGGTCATGTTACTACTCACATTGTAGTAACAAATTTTATATACAAAACCCCAACATACCGACGATAATTGTAGAATACAAATACTCAATCACTATTTAATATAATGTTAATCATATGAGGTTTTGTAAAAACAATGTGCAAAAAGGAGGATTACTCACATTGCTGTCTTAGGGTTTTCCTTTAGAATTTCCTGGTGATTATCTATTAATTACATAATGCACACGCGTTATTATAATAACCCAATATTTACATTAGTAATACCCTCCCCGAGACGGCATTCAAACGACTACGTCGGGCAGAACCACGAAAGCTGTTACGAAACCCTGGATCAATCGGGCAGCGTATCTAATACGTAACCGGGGGTTATGATACTTACAACGAGGCAGAACTTCGTTATTTAGGGGGTATTATGCCCGAAAATTACTTTAACTAAGAAGAAATTCAAGAGAGAAAGTTGTGTGGTGCGAGTTGGGACTGAAGGCCGATGGCCTCTATTTATAGGGCATGATTTCGTGTTTGTCGCGCCCCGCGAAGAAAGAAGGCAGGGCCTTCGCGGCCCGCGACCTAGGGGTCTATGGCGTAGCCTTGTCCGGTCAACAATCTAGGTTCGACAAATGGTGGACATGTGGCAGCTCCGGGTGAGGGTGGGTGGCCAGGCTCGTCGCGCCTCGCGTAGCCCGAAGGCAAAGCCTTCACGACCCGCGAGCGACCCCAAAGTCTTGTTTTTATTTTATTTTTAATTATATATGGTATTTTGGGCTCGGTTTTCGCATACGGGGTATGATTTAATGCATATAGGGACATCTTAAATATATTATGGTGTCAGAATAAATTTAGGAGGGTTGTTATAGGTTTGAACAACTGTCCAATCACTCATGCGGTAAGGACGAATCCAGTAATCTGCAATGACTGCAACAACACATTTTGGAATACTGAGAAAGTAAACAGAAGAGGCGCCAATGGAGCGGGAGCAATTGAAGCCACAGTACAGAAAAAGGAGATTATCATCACAGAAGCTATTGTTCGGGAGGTGCTGAAGTTTGGGGATCAACCACACTTTCCAACTTCCTTCGAGCAGAGCAGAGTTCTTGCAGCACTTCAACAAATGAGCTTTGAAGGAGGTTATCCCACCGTTCAGAAGAAGCTTTTTCCGCCATACTGGAGATTATTAGTGCACATCTTCCTACAATGCATTGCAGAGAACAAGGGTGGATACGATCAGCTAAACAAGACGCAAACTTGTGCCCTAGTGGCATTAGTCAACGGTTGGGATTACAACTTTTCAGCGTTTATTTTCGACAACATGAAAAAGATGCTTGAAGATCCAAAGAAGAAGATCTTTATGTTATATCCAAGATTCATCCAGATGATTCTCGATGAGAAACACCTAGAGTTGGTCAAGATCCAAAATTATGTGAATTTGAAGCCACTGGGGCCCGGCTGCTTCGAAAACGCCTACAGATTCAAGAGAGCCAAGCAGCATAACTTTGTTGGGAGAATTCCGCTTGAGAAGCATGGAAGGTTCAGAGACATTGTGCCAGTCACACCAGCTCCTCAAAACTTTGAATGCTCAAATTGTTGAAGAATACGATGTACAGCAAATGGCTACAGGCGAAGCTGAGGTTGAAACTGAGATTATTGATTCAGACTCTAGTGAAGAAGAATCTGACTCTGACAGTGAAGTGGAAGTGGTTACATCTGAGAGAGCTGAGGAAACCGTGAGACAACCAGATCTGATAACAGCTGATAACTTAGCGGCCCTACTTATGACCTTGTAGGGTGGTGATGGAAACCCTCCATCCGTACCTACCTCTGAAGTTCAAGTTGAAGTTGAAGCTATTACAGACGATGCTGAACAAGCATCAAACAAAATACAACGAACCGACACAGCTCCTGAATCTGATCCTTCTGGCCCTATTTCCGAACCAGCGCCTTCTATGTCCTCTGATTAAAACAGTGATGCTGCCACAAAGGAAACCAGCACACAAGAGCCTGATATTGACTTCTATTTTGACTTTGAAACGACACACTCGCATCCAGAAAGTTCGAGTGGTGTCAGATTTGAGGCTGGAAGCTCAAGTGGTGCTGGATTCTCTGAACACGATGAAGCTGCATTTCGTTATGTAACAGGGAAAAGACAAGTTGTTGAGCAAAGTGATAGTGATGAAGATGTGAATGTGGCAAGATTACGACGAAGAGTGGTTATACTAGAAGAAGATGCTATGTTGAAGGAAGCTTAGATCTCATCGCTACAACAAGATTCTGCCTTGAAAGAAGCTCAGATTTCCTCTCTTCAGGCTCAAATCTCTAGTAGGGATTAAAAAATAGATCAGTTGCAAGGTGATTTGGGTATGTTAATGTCTGTTGTGTATGATCTGAAGGCCAAGCTGGAGAAAAAGTTTGGAAATGAATTCATTGATAAAGAAGATGAACAATTCAACGTTGGCCGTCCAGAGCAAACTCCTGAAGAGGGAGCAGCAACGAATGCAGCAGCAGACGCAAAACATGAAGCTGGCTTGAATACCTATCTGGCTGCTGAGCCAAAGAAGAAAAGCAGCAAGAAATGTGAAAAGAAACAGAGCAATAAATAGATGCTGGTGATGAAGAACCAAGACATGAATCCTCTTGATGAAAACTTTCAACTAAAGGATCCGACAAAAAGGCCTGACAGGTATGTGATGGAGTTGGGATCAAGCCACTACGACACAGTGGGAAACAAGTCTTAAATCGCCAATTGGAGATATGAGCATGACAAGCAGATGTGGTTGATCACACGTGAAAGCGGGCACAGGGAATACTACGCGAAGGAATCCCAATTTGAGACATGGATGAAGATCGACCTAAAAAGTCTCCTACATGCCCCATATCATGATCCATAACCAAATCAAAGAGGCAGAGGTTGGGCCTTTCACTCCAAGCTTGAAAGGGAAGTAAAATATAACTTCCCAACCATGAAGACAGTTGAGCCTACAATCAAAAGGAATCCTGGGGTTCGTGACCCTCATACCAAGCGTACTGTCAAGTCTGTCATTTGGCCACCAACCGACAAGGAGAAGATTATTCCGATTTCCAACAAGTTCGAAAAGGTATCCTGAGAAACTTCAAATTCTGGGCATATAGTAACTCAAGAGCAATCTATTTGGATTCCAAATGCCTTTGATTTGATGAGTTTTCATGTGGAAGACATCATGGTTTTATCTCTTCACCAGATTCTCACAAATGACAAGTATGAAGAATGTGTGAAACAAGCTTATGTGATATCATTGTTAAATCATTGCTTGTTTGTGTGATTCCGCCACCAAACAAGCTTGTGTGATATCATTGTGATCTCGTATCGGGACTTACAGTTGGGCACGGGTACATCGTTGATTGGAGGATTATACGGAGTAGCACCAGTAGTGGATGCCACTGTTATTACCACTCGGCCTCTAGAGTCGCTAGCAGCTCCACAAACTGATACCATTGAGCGTACGACCGAGATTCCTCTACCTCTCATACCAGAGCCAGTTATACCTCAGTCTGGATCGTTAGCTTCCATCGTACCATTTCCAGTACTCGCACGTCATGGGAAGAGACTTCGTATTTCAGAGGACATGGCATCTACCTCAAAGACTGTTACTGAGACTACATCGAAGAAGTTAAAGGGAGTATGGGTAGACAGATGCTCTCACTGCAAACATCGGATTACCACTCTACGAGGGGAGTTGGAGACAACGAAGGGAAAGATGGAGGATCTTGGGGGTCGGATGGATGCTTATGAGGACATTTAGGGATTGGATGAGATTGTGAGAGACCAGATGAGTCAGAGGATAGCAGACTTGGAGCAGATGGTTGGATTGTTGTTGGAGTACTTAGGATTTAAGTGATTTTGTATTGTTGTTTGAACAATTTTGAATTCTTATGGTGATCCTTTGTTAAGCATGGTTGCTACTTAGGTATTTTAGGAGGAAATTCTGATAGACTTGTTTATCGTGATTGATTTCATCCTCACCAAATTTTATTAGTTCCTAAAACTACAAACAAGCAATGTAATTTCCGCCGTGAAATATCAAACAATGGATTTTGGATTAAATTTTTCAATTTGTTGTGTGATCGTGATTACATGTGCATTGTTAAATCCATTCACGTTTAATGATTGAATTATTTAGATATTGATTTACGTTGTTATTATTGATTCAATAATAGAAATGTCGATATGCCACCAAAAGCGAGACAGAGTTCCTCTACCGACGGCATAGGATTTCCTATCACACCCGAGGAGTTAGCACAACTGGTTTCTTAGAATGTTATCGCTACCTTGGAGCAGCGTGAAGTTAATCGAGTTGCAGACCACGGACAAGGTTGCAAAGGGAAGGAGCACGATCAGGGAGAAGTGCCATCTAAAAACATACCAGGTAGAATAATGATTGGAAGATTTTGTGAGTTTCCTATGTTATGATATAATCTAAGAGTAATCTTGATTTTCATTAACTTGGTAAACAGTACACGGATGTACGAACAAAACATTCCAAGGTCCTAACCCGAGATCATTTACTGGTATCACACGTGATGAAGAGACGGCGCCACATGAGCAGTCAGGTAGTCACAGTAGTTTGACTATTAAGATCATCTAGAGTATTGAGTGTAAGGATGGATATGTTAGAAAAAGTGAAACGAAGAATTCAAGGAAGAATTCTGAGGAGAAGCTTGAGAAGAAACGTAAGCGAGATAAGTTAGTTGTGGATAAAGTCAGTGATTCTGGAAAGGAAGCGGTTAAAAGGGACAAGAACAGTGCGGTGAAGAAAACCCCTGTTGTCGAGCCAAAGGAATGTAGCCGATGTGGCCGAACCGGACATGAAACTCATTAGTGCTTTGCTACATGCACGTTAGATGGAGTCAAACTCATAGGATGTTACAGAAGTGGGAAGGAAGGACATTTCAAACAGGAATGCCCTGAGCTAAAGGATCAGTATGCCAAGAGTAATGCATGGATAGACGCTAGGAAGGCTTGGTTTGATCATGGACCCATCATAGGTACGTTCATGAACCATCAGTTTATCTATGTTAACTTTACGTTAAGATTAAGTGTAAATGGGATGTTATACTAAAAAACCCTGATGACACTGATATGATCATAATCTGTATATGATGAGTAGACGAAAACCCGTGATGACATACATGGTCGTGCTATTAAATAGGTATGGTTATAGTGGTATCTAAAAGCTGCTAAGGAAGATAGGAAGATTTGTTACAGTAATAGGATAGAGTTAGCTTCCCTAAACATATAGAGCTAAGTTGAAAATATGAGGAAATTGATGTAAACCCTCTACCTTAGTGGTAAGAAAGTTAGTAGATTATGAAGCGTAAGATTCGTCGAGATATGAAGACCGAAGAGGAGGACGGATACCTCAAAGATTGTGTGGATCTACAGAAGAATGAACGGTTTAACTATCGAAGTCAGTAACTACTACTGAGGTTTATGATTGACCGAACCGCTTGAAGAAGTTTAGCTGATGCTTAGAGTTTAGCGCGCAAGTGAATTATTGATTGATTAAGATTTCAGACAGGATATCCTAGAATTTCTCTAAGAATATCGTTGGTGAATGCTATCGTTAGATTTATACGAGTAGACTTGACACATCTTAATTTTGGAAGAGGATGTCTAAAAAGTAATTATGGACGAGGAATTTGGTAACAAATTTCCTTAAGTATAGACATTGGAGTCAAAAGCTTACTTTTCATAGCTAATGTCGTGGACAATTCAGAAGAATAGAAGACATGCTTGGACGAAGACGTAAGAGGACGCTTTGTGATAGCTGAAGAAAATTGTATGGTGCACATATTCAATCTCTGCCTGAGAGATGTGAAAAATTTAGTTGTATATTGCGATACGTCATGTTTGAGCTGTAATTGCACGTTGTGCGAAAAGGACAAAGTGACAGCCTATGCATCCAAGACAACTAAAAGTGCATAGGAAAGACTGTACAGTTTATGGTCTAGGAAGGAAGTGTAGTACAATACCTTGGAGTATTATAGAGCATGCATTGAGCGTGAGTAACGAAGTTCGATAGAAATTGAAATGCCTAACTACCATCGGTTAAGTTTATCTTATGATTATGGCTTTCATGATAGTTTGGAAAACTGCTTTATTTAAAGTTAAGAATAAGAAAAGGCATCGGACGTCTATTTCTTTTAAGATGGAAGAATGGCAAGAAGCCAATGGATAGAGTCTAAAAGCATTCAGAAAAATCATAGATTGGTTAGAAGAGTTATGTTGATAACCAGGAAGACGATTACAGATTCCTAATGGTATAAGTGATCTGTTGATTGTACAATTTGTGGATAGTAGATATTCGAATTAGATGTGAAAGGGGAAGAAAACAAGCTCATGAGATTAGATACTTTCGAGAGCCCATCTCGAGTTGGATCAATCGTATGTAGGCTTAGACTACCTCAAGTATAGGGCAACATATATGCGGTTCAACATATGTCAAAACTGATATGGTGGAACACTGACCTTACCCTTTCTGATTAGGTGCTCGTAAACGATGAACCTTGTAGAAGGTATAGAGAGTTGAGACGAGAGTTTAGGAAGAGTAGGATTAGTTAATAAAGGTCTACGAGGATTCTTCGTAAGAATCAAAGTTTCTCGCAGAAACTACAGGACCATAATTAACAAAACTATTCTTACTGTTTCCACAAAGTGTGGAAACACAACCTGTAAAGTAGAATTTCGAGGACGAGATTTCCTAAACAGGGGGAAACTGTGACACCCGGCTATTCTGAGTTGGTAATGTACTAGTGTGACACGTGTTATGATTATATATAGGCACTAAATTATTAAATAGGAAATTAATTTGAGGTATTTGAAAATTTGATAAACTTAAACTTTGTTAAAAATTACGTTGGCAACAATAGGTTAAACGCTTATCGTGTAACGAACAAAATGTGAAACGAATGAAATGCGAAACGAATGTCGGTGACTATCCGGATAACGTTAAAATCCGAAAATATTATGTTATGATTAAAACCCTATTTTTAATCATATTGGTGAATAAAAATTAGTTAAAACACTTGAAGTTCTTGTTTTGCGAATTTAAGCGCGTACTTAGCAATACAGTGCGTATACAGCGAACGCGGACGACGCAGCCAGTTTAGGTGGACGAAATATTATTTAGTAATATTTTGATGAGTTTATTTTAATAAAATACTGAAAAAAAAAATTAACGCCTTAAAATGCAGATAAAACGCGAAATAAAATACCCGGTAACCAGTTAAATACCTGTGTTATGCATGTATCTTATATTAGAGAGAGAAAGTGTGAGTGTAGGTGAGAGGTGGCGGCTAGACAAGCCCACCACTTCACCCTTGTGTGCCATGTGTTGCAAAGATGTTAAACATAATCATTAATCTTACACCAACACTTCACTTATACTCACCATTTCAAGATAAACTTTTCAAAAACCTTCTTCTACTTCTTCATTACAACTCACAGCCAAACACCCTTCATGAACACCCAACTTCACTTTTTCAAACTTGTTTCATAAAATCATGGCCATTTCAAGCTAGTTTCGAGCTATTTCGAAGATCAAGAGTTGATTTCAAGGTGATTCAAGGAGGAACAAGCTTGTTTTTCATCAAGATTCTCATCATCAAACACATTTTTACTCTTGAAAGGTATAATATTTCACATTCTTTTAAACACACTTGATAATGATGATGAAGAGCATCATTCTCAAATACTTGTATTTTCACTATTCTTGAAATCAACCCAAACAAATGATTTTTATAAAAATAAAAATGTGAGGGTATGTGTGTGTGTATGTGGCAGAATGTATGTGTGTGTATCTAGTGTTTTGATGTGTGTAAAATGCAACATATAAATTACATCAAATGAGGCATAAAACTAACCCCTTTTTAGTACTAATGTTGGACAAAGTGTGCTTTTGTCTTTCTTTTGTATTTTCAGGATTAAATGAGCGCAAATGAACAAAAGAAGCAAAAATGCAGCTAAATCTAACATAAATGCAAGAAAAGGAGTAAACGTGGCACGCCCGACCCCTCGACAGCATCTCCCCAAGCAAAAACAAGAGATCAGAAGGCTGAACACGCCCCGTGCCCAGCGGACACGGGGCGTGCCCAAGTGTCTGCAGAAAGACTAAGTTGTAGAAGCTTCTATTTCCCAACACGGGGGCGTGCCCAGCTCAACACGGCCGTGGTCAATGCTAAGATTCGCAGAATCCAAGCAAATCTTGATAGTACAGATACGCTTCTGCACACGGGGCCGTGCCCAGCGGACACGGGGGCGTGGTTAACTAATGCAGACAAACTGCATTTAATGAAGAAAGAGAAAGTGGATGGACACGGGGCCATGTCCGGGCTTCTGTGCAGGCTATAAATAGAGGTGCTTGGTTCATTTCAAAGGCATCCCTTGACAAACCACCTCTCTCCCACTTCACCCACACTCCACCACCATCACAACACCCACATCCACCACCATCATCCATCATCCATTATAGAGTGTGTGTAGTAGTCTCGGGATCCAAGATTGATAGTAAGAGTTCTTGACAATCAAAGGCCATGTTTGCCTAAGTCTCTTACATCACTTGGTAAGACAAGCATTTAGTGTAATACTTTTGTTTTTTTTATCTTTTCGCACTTTTTATTTGGTTTTGAATTAATGACTTTAATAACTAGTTTCTTATGTTGAAGGTGAAACTTCCTTATCATTTGTCCGTGGTGTCTTGGCGTTATTTTACTGTCTATATAAAATAAAAGATTTACACCATTCATATCTCCACGGTCTATATGGAGATATGTTGGCTACTTGGTCGGGGGTTAAGGGAATGGTTTGGTAAGGTTCTTGCCTTGTTCAGTGTATAGATCCTGCAAGGACCTGGGTCAAGCTTACTAGGACCTCCTTCAATACCCACTGGTATTGGATGGCGAGGGTGCGAATAGCTTGATCCCCTCATATGTAAAATACTATTAATACATTAACCCGGCTACTTGGGATGTATCCCTGCTCACTCAAACCACTTAGCCGAGGGTAACGTCACCTTCAAAAGAGGGGCCTACCACATTACGCATTAATAACTTAATTAATTATTTTTCAATAATCCAACCCTTTAGGATTGTATCCTTGCTGACTCAAACTACTGGGTTGAGGGTAACGTCACCTTCAAAAGTGGGGCCTACTACTATAACTAAGATAATCTCTTAAAAAGTGCAAAAGTGCGGAAAACATCAAAGGTTACACTAAAGGAGAGTCGGATCCAAGTGATTCATCTTGTCTATCTGTTTTTATTTTATTTTTATTTTCAGCATTTTTAGTTTATTTTCATGTTTAAAACCTTTTTCTAAATTCTTGATTTGATTAGACATTGAGGATAAACCGGTATTAAAAGCTCTTGTGTCCTTGGACGACCTCGGTATCTTACCAACGCTATACTACGCTCACGATGGGTGCACTTGCCCATATGTGTGTTTAGTGTTAGTAAAATATCGTGTTTTATAAATTTAAAACTTGACTAAAGTGTTAAAAGGGGCTTAAAATATACACAAAAACATATAACGCTACACACGCATCAAGTTCTTTGGCGCCGCTGCCGGGGACACAAGGATTTTAAGAAAGTTAGGAATCAACGGCCTAATTGTTTTTTTTTTCTGTTTTTTAGGGTTTTTCTTTAATTTTCAGCTTCTTCAGAGCTCAGCACGGGTCGTACCCGCTGAACACGCCCCGTGCCCAATCTTTGGTACTGGCAATCCTGTTTTAAGTCAGACAATAGCTGAACACGGGGCCGCCAATAAACATGCCCAGTGCCCAAGTTTCAAATACTGAAAACAGAATCGTAAGATCCCGACGGTTGGTAATTTCTGACACAAACATGAGCGATGCTGATTTTTTTTACTACCGCTCCTCTTATGGTACGTGGTGTCAAATATGTGGCGGAAATCATAAAGATTTAAAATGTTATTTTTTAAATTATACTCCCCACTATATAGACCCATCGTTTTCCTGTAGCCTTAAGAGGGGCGAGAGTAAAAATAATCCATATCTCTCCCTAGAAGGCTCTCAATCATCTATTTTAAATGAAATGATTCTTGATGAATTCTTTCAAATGGAAGATCTAATTCTTAATTGGATAAAAGAGCTTGAGATGGACCTAACTAATTCATCTCAAGACAACGCCCAAGAAGAATTATTGAGATTGCATTCGGATAAAAACAACATCGTCGCTCCCGAAATCACCTCTAGCTCTTTCGAAGACTTGAGTGATAGTCGTCCCTATGTCGATTGTGCCGTGAAGGACTCCCCATCGACTTCCGTCTATGCATACATAGACCTGAGCGATTCGACATACACCTTCTTTAACGAGAGCCCGGATAAGGGTTGGACTTGTCCACCTACACTTAGCATAGGAATCACCCTTTCCGATAACCTCTTGCGTTCTCGTCTAAAACTAGGGCAACTAAGGTATCTCAGGCACTTCGGTGTTGTTCCGTCCGGTAAGGAACCACCCGATCCGGATAAATTCCTTAAGAATAGACAAAACTTCATAAACAGCTTCTAGGCACGGGGCCGTGTCCAGGTCAGCACGCCCCCATGTCCACCAAAAGATTCTCGTCTGACTTTTGGTCAGAATACGGACAAAAAGTGTCAGAATCTCGTCTGCACACGGGGCCGTGTCCAGCCGACACGGGGCCGTGTCCAGCGTGCTATCGTTTTCTATAAATGAAGCAAGATTCCTGCACATTTGGACCATTCCAAAGACAAAGATTTGGTGGGATCTTCACACATACCATACTAGGTATATTCCAAAGAAGGTTCTCAACAACAATCTTGTCTTTTCTACTTTTGTCCATTGCCTTCTTCTTCATTTTTCCCTCAGACACCTCCATTAGAGCTTGAAATCACCATGGTTTCAAGCTTTATTGTGATAATTGTTAGATTTTTATTCAAGGAATCTTGTTAAAAATAAGTTTTACAACACTGTTTTAAATTATTTCTGCTTAAAAATGCTTCAAAAGTCAGAAAAATAATTTAAAGCTCCAAGATTCTTTGTTCCAAAAATCTGCAGAGAGGTGAACACGGGGCCGTGCTCAGTGAGCACGGGGTCGTGTTCGAGGTACTATTTCACTAAAATGAACTCTTTTCGGTTTATTTTCGCAGAATGTCAAGTCAAAACAGTGGAACCTCTTCAGCACATTCCAGAAACAGTCAAAGGGAACGAAGGCTTTCAATCGAAGCAACTCTTGTATGCTATGTGATGGCACTACGAGAAGCTCTCGATGAAATGACATCCGTAGAAGAGGTCCTGATTGACCGTATAAATTATCAAACGGTGGGGCTGGAAAACAGTTTCCAAGAAATCAACCTCTTGCACCAGAGGTTGAACATTCTTGTGACACCTCCCATGGAACCAATCCGTCCCCAAGAGGATTGGAACTTAGCACTTGGAGTCATTACCCCACCGGGTGGGATGACATCCCCGCGGAACCTCCTCTTGACAATTTACAAGAAGTTCCGGTGGAAGTTACACCCCCTCAAAATAATGATGCCAATGAGCCCGCCTTTCTTCTCCCTTGGGAGATAGAAGAATGGCTCAAAGACGTATGAGGAACCATACCCGGAGAAGAAGTCCTTCAAGCCTCATTCAACCAAGAAAATTATCTTTGTCGGAAATTTTGCTCTTAAAATAAACTATAGGCTAGGACTTCTTTGCGGTTTTAGATTTCTTGTGTTTCTTGACCTACTTATCTAAGTATTAGTTTAAGCTTTTATTAGGAACTTATTGTAATCTCTCTCTTTAATGAAAGATGGGTTTTCAAATTATTTGGTGTTTGGATGATGTTGTAATTGGTAAAACACACTCGGGATGGTGAAGGATACTAAGGGAAGCTTGAACCAACACCCCATGCACAAAAACAGAGCCTCCCGACATTTTTCTTCATTACAGCAAGTTCAGCACGGGCCGTGCTCAGCCAACACGCCCCGTGCTCAAGGGTCTGCAGAAAAAACGCCCATTTCAGGTAACTGGACACGGGGCGTGTTCGCTGAACACGCCCCCGTGCCCAGCCTTCTGTTACTTTCTGTTACTGGCAATCTGAACACGGGGCCGTGCCCGGTCACCACGGCCCGTGTCCAGATGCCCAGTAACATAAATTTTTGTTTTAACACACCTTTTTGCACATTCAATCAACCTAAAAACTTATTTTTGGGACACATTGAGGACAATGTGTAATTTAAGTGTGGGGGGATGCTAAAACCTTGAATTTTGCAAGTCCTAATTACAAGTCTTACACAAAACTCTATTGGAACCGCTAAACACCCCAATTTTTTTCAAAAACTTTTCATTTTTTTTTACTTGTCTTGGTTTAAATTGGGAATAACAAGTTCTAAAAAGGTTATATTTTTACGAATTTACAACCGATAGCGTCGTGATAAAAAGAACCAACATAAGAAAATTATGAAACGGCATGACAAATCTAGTTAATTTGATTATATATACTTGATCACATTAAAAACCCATTCCACAAAAAGTGAGTTTTGAGCCTTTATTGAGCATACAAATACACATCTTTAAACTAAATGCTCATTTTTCGTTTCTTGTGTGAATAGCCGCTTGGTTTCTTACAACTCTAGAACTTGCCATGACAATACATTCCCGGTCCTTACCAACTTAAACCCAAGTAAGTAAATGATGGAGGCATTAGGACTAACCCTTTTTCTTTCAACTCTTTTTTTTAACACCTACCCAAAATCCCCCTAGTTAACCCCTTTGAGCCTAAACCTTTTCATTTCTAAACCCACAAAACAAACACCCTTTACCCACCAAAACCGTTTTTCATTTTAAACCCTTTATTTTAGTAAAAAGCTCGGTCTTCATGTGACATTCCTTATCAAAAAAAATGATGATGAAGTCTAGCAATAAACAAACAAGTTCCTCAAAAGAAACTTTGTTTGAAAAATACTTCGTTTGAATAAAAAGTCACAAAAACAAAATGTTTTACGAATATCGACGCTTTTTACGCCTTTCTCCCTTTTCTACTAACCACTAACCCAAAACCACCTACCTTTAACCCAAGCCTAACCCTTCCTCAAAGTCCTCCTGATATTTACAAAGGTTTATAGTTAAAAAAGAGGAGGATTGATTGCTTGGCAAGCATATGGTAGAAGTAAGTTCCACGCCGGTCTCGAGTGTTTCACAAAAATACATCTTCGGCCAAGTGTTGAGTGATCTCCCGTGAGGTATGTGAACTTGTATATAAGTGGGATTTTAAAGAGGCATGTTATGCCCAAATAAGTCATTTCTCTTATGTAATGTTCTAAATAAATCATAACCAATAGGATTGTAAATAACATAAAAATAAAACATAATAAAGATCTTGAAATCCCGACACTCAAGACAAGCCCAAAACCTTCTCTTCTACCCACTCCATTTGGGTGTGTAAGCCACATTAAAAAGAGTTTTGCTTGAGGACAAGCAAAGATTCAAGTGTGGGGGTATTTGATGTGTGTAAAATGCAACATATAAATTACATCAAATGAGGCTAAAACTAACCCCTTTTTAGTACTAATGTTGGAAAGAGTGTGCTTTTGTCTTCCTTTTGTATTTTCAGGATTAAATGAGCGCAAATGAACAAAATAAGAAAAAATGCAGCTAAATCTAACATAAATGCAAGAAAAGGAGTAAACATGGCATGCCCGACCCCTCGACAGCATCTCCCCAAGCAAAAACAAGAGATCAGAAGGTTGAACACGCCCCGTGCCCAGCGGACATGGGGGCGTGCCCAAGTGTCTGCAGAAAAGACAAAGTTCTAGAAGCTTCTATTTCCCAACACGGGGGCGTGCCCAGCTCAATACGGCCGTGGTCAACGCTAAGATTCGCATAATCCAAGCAAATCTTGATAGTACAGATACGCTTCTGCACACGGGGTCGTGCCCAGCGGACACGGGGGCGTGGTCAACTATTGCAGACAAACTGCATTTAATGAAGAAAGAGAAAGTGGATGGACACGGGGCCGTGTCCGGGCTTCTGTGCAGGCTATAAATAGAGGTGCTTGGTTCATTTCAAAGGCATCCCTTGACAAACCACCTCTCTCCCACTTCACCCACACTCCACCATCATCCACCATCCATTATAGAGTGTGTGTAGTAGTCTCGGGATCCAAGATTGATAGTAAGAGTTCTTGACAATCAAAGGCCATGTTTGCCTAAGTCTCTTACATCACTTGGTGAAGACAAGAATTTAGTGTAATACTTTTTTTTTTATCTTTTCACACTTTTTATTTGGTTTTGTATTAATGACTTTAATAACTAGTTTCTTATGTTGAAGGTGAAACTTCCTTATCATTTGTCCGTGGTGTCTTGGCGTTATTTTACTGTCTATATAAAATAAAAGATTTACACCATTCATATCTCCACGGTCTATATGGAGATATGTTGGCTACCTGGTCGGGGGTTAAGGGAATGGTTTGGTAAGGTTCTTGCCTTGTTTAGTGTATAGATCCTGTAAGGACCTGGGTCAAGCTTACTTGGACCTCCTTCAATACCCACTGGTATTTGATGCCAGGGGTGCGAATAGCTTGATCCCCTCATATGTAAACTACTATTAATACATTAACCCGGCTACTTGGGATTGTATCCCTGCTGACTCAAACCACTTAGCCGAGGGTAATGTCACCTTCAAAAGAGGGGCCTACCACATTACGCATTAATAACTTAATTAATTATCTTTCAATAATCCAACCCTTTAGGATTGTATCCTTGCTGACTCAAACTACTGGGTTGAGGGTAACGTCACCTTCAAAAGAGGGGCCTACTACTATAACTAAGATAATCTCTTAAAAAGTGCAAAAGTGCGGAAAACATCAAAGGTTACACTAAAGGCGAGTCGGATCCAAGTGATTCATCTTGTCTATCTGTTTTTATTTTATTTTTATTTTCAGCATTTTTAGTTTATTTTCATGTTTAAAACTTTTTTCTTAATTTTTGATTTGATTAGACGTTGAGGATAAACCGGTATTAAAAGCTCTTGTGTCCTTGGACGACCTCGGTATCTTACCAACGCTATACTACGCTCATGATGGGTGCACTTGCCCATATGTGTGTTTAATGTTAGTAAAATATCGTGTTTTATAAATTTAAAACTTGACTAAAGTGTTAAAAAGGGCTTAAAATATACACAAAAACATATAACGCAACACACGCATCATGTTTCTATTTTAAATTTTGATTTGAAATAATGTTAGTATATGGACATGCATATGGCCAAAAGTTTACTTGGTATGTTTGTGAAATTTTAAGTTGTTGCATGTTCTTAAATGTTAGTTAAGATGCATATGTTTGATGATTTTTCAATGATGATTGAATGATTGAACAAAGAATGAAATATGAATGTGTCATATGTCATAATAAATGAAAGAATAAGATTGATTAATCTTGTGTGATGACTGTGAAGTAAATGTGTATAAAGTACTTGTACATAGACTTGTAGGATGATTTAATGATCATAATAAAATGGAATTGTTGTGGTATGATAAATATTCATTCAAATCAGTAAATAAACATGTAAAATAAAGCTATATGATGTATTTTGAAGTTATAAAAAATTGTGTCATAACTTGGTAGCCTTGCATGTTGTACTTATGGCTTGAAAAGTAGTAAATCGGGTTAAATTTGCATGATTTTTGTGCTATTCCTGAGACCCGCATATTCATGAGTAAAATTATTCTTTTTATCATTAGATAACATGTGTTATGTTAAAATATCAAGTCAATATAATTTGGGATGGTTACGGTAAAGTTCGGTACGAAACTATGCGTTAAAAACGGTAAAAATCGGCTTTTTAAGTGATTTTTATAAAACTGTTTTAAATCTGATTATAAACTGATATTTTATGATAAATATAAGTATTTTAACTTATATTAAATATTTTTGGTGATTGGTTAGTCATACGTGACTTCCGACGCCCAAAAACGCTACCGAAATGGTAAAATACGCATATTTCAACGTACGCGAAAACGGGATGTTCAAGAGTGAACTTTGTGTGTTATAGTTTGATATGTGTAATGTGAATATGAGTATATATATATATAGGATTAGGTTCAAGAGTGAACACTAGTGTAGCTTGCGAACTGAGTGAACTAATCCTGGCCATACATGTGTGTAGATCAATGGCCAGGATTTGATGTTGAAATATATTAGTGTATTTTACGATTTGAGGATGAGATCCTGGCCATACACGTGTGTAGATCAATGGCCAGGATTTGTTCACTTAGTTCGCAAATACATTAGTGTTCACTCTGGAACCCCACCCTATATATATATATAGGAGAAGGATCCGTTAGGAACCACCCTTTATTGCGAGAACCAGTGTGAACACAAACAGTAATACCTAAAAAAATCTAAAAAACACCCAAAAAAAATTTTTTTTTTTTTTTACTATTTTTTTGTAAAAATCGTTATATTTCGTTCACAATAAAAAAATTCAAAAAAATATTCGAGTCACAGTTATCCATGCACATGTGCATTTGTATCATTTCTTTGACAAATTCCGTAATTCGTTACAAATATTAGACAATTGCACTTTCATTTACACTACCACGTGTAATACACTACTTTTTACGTTAACAATATTAGAAATGCACATGTGCATCTATATGTATCAACATGAAATAAGGTGTGTCAGTACACTACTTTCCCTTTCATCTATCATTCCATCCATAATACCCAAACATGCACATGTGTATTTTTGTCATTTCTTTGACAAATTACGTAATTCATTACAACTATTAGACAATTGCACTTTCATTTACACTACCATGTGTAATACAATACTTTTTACATTACCAATATTAGAAATGCACATGTGCATCTATATGTATTAAGATGAAATAAGGTGTTTTGATACACTACTTTGAATACACTTTCCCTTTCATCTATCATACCATCCATAATACACTACCATTACCTCCTACCATCCATAATAGAATACCATTACCTCCTACCATCCATATTACAATACCATTACCAATATTTTCACTTTATTACATGTATGTAAACACCATTTATACCATCCAATCAACATATTATATCAAAAATTGACCACTATAACCAAACCATCAACCACTAGATATAACTAACCAAAAAACATGTATATGGGCCTACTTCTCCATTCAAAATCACAAACTTTTTGTACCAAAACACATTATATCATGGTTATACCTAATGATGCACATGTGCATTTTGAATATTGATAATGTAAAAAGTAGTGTATTACGAATGGTATTGTAAATTAAAGTGCAATTGTCTATTCCTGATAATGTATTACCGAATTTGTCGAAGTAATGATACATATGCACATGTGCATGGATAACTGTTACTCAAAAAAAAAAGTTTTTTTTATGGTAACGAAATATAGCGATTTTTTTAAAAAAAATATTTAAAAAAAACTTTTTGAGTGCTTTTTTGATTTTTTTTAGATTTTATTTTGTGTTCACATTGGTTCTCGCGGTTCTCGCAATAAGGGTGGTTCTCGCATGAACCTTACCCTATATATATATATATATATGAGAAGGATCCGTTAGGAACCACCCTTTATTGGTGTGTTCACATTGGTTCTCACAATAAAGGTGGTTCTCAAATGAACCTTACCCTATATATACCGAATATATCCATACTTATGCATATATATTACGAAGCGCAACTCGTAGATATATATTGAGAATAATTAGACATAATAAAGAGTCACCAACAAAATCGTTCAAATCGGGAAAATCTTAATATGTGTATGTATATGGAAGTACATATATATATATATAGGGTCAGGATTTAGAGAGAACGGTGAAAAGTGTGAGAACGGTGAGAACGATTTTGGTGGTGACATGTGGCATTGATGTTAAATTACACTAAGGGGTAATATTGTCAAAAAACCCACTCACATGAACTGGGTGTTCAAATAAAACGCCATAAAAACACCCAATTTAGAAAAACGCCAAACATTTAAAAGCTATTTTTTTAAGCTATAATTTACAACATCTCAAAAAAACCATTTTTTTGAACGCCATAAAACACTCAAAAGCTATTTTTTGAGCTATAATTTACAACAGCTCAAAAAAACCATTTTTTTGAGCCAACTCCTAGTTAAAATGCCATAACAAAAAAAGCTATATTTTCAGGGTCCAAAGTGTAACTTGTAGTGTGAACAAATATAAACAAGTGTGAACACAAGTATTTAATTAGTTTCATCATACAAAACGCCATAACAAATACAAAACGTCATAACAAAAAAAGCTATATTTTCAGGGTCTAAAGTGTAACTTATAGTGTGACCAAGTGTAAACAAGTGTGAACACAAGTATTTAATTAGCTTCCATACAAAACGCCATAACAAATACAAGCTATATTTCCAGGGTCTAAAGTGTAACTTATAGTGTGAACAAGTGTAAACAAGTGTGAACACAAGTATTTAATTAGTTTCATCATACAAAACGCCATAACAAATACAAAAAGCCATAACAAATACAAAACGCCATGACAAAAAAAGCTATATTTTCAAGGTCTAAAGTGTAACTTATAGTGTGAACAAGTGTAAACAAGTGTGAACACAAGTATTTAATTAGTTCAAAAGAAAAACGCCATGAAAATACCTAGTCTAAAACGCCATAAAACACCCAGTTCAGAAAAACGCCATAAAACGCCATAACAAAAAAAGCTATATTTTCAAGGTCTAAAGTGTAACTTATAGTGTGAACAAGTGTAAACAAGTGTGAACACAAGTATTTAATTAGTTCAAAAGAAAAACGCCATGAAAATACCTAGTCTAAAACGCCATAAAACACCCAGTTCAGAAAAACGCCATAAAACCCAGTAAATTTTTTTTCAAAAAGTATATCAATAGTATACTCATTGGAAAGATAAAAAAACGCTGAGTTTTATGGTGTAATTTTTTTCGAAAAATAATCACGTATAAAAAAGTTATTATCGTTTAAATATGATGGGGGGAAATGGCATGTGATTAGTATGTGCACATTTGATTGGATCTTACTATTTTACCCTTCCTGATAGTTCCAAGACCCCTATTATTTACAAAAATGTCACCGCATCAATCTCAGCCACAAACCACTAAGATCTTGTGGCTGAGAATCGTTCTCACCGTTCTCACACTTTGAGGCGTTCTCTCCTGATCGTGTTCCTATATATATATACCAACATAATTAAAAAAAAGACTTTTCGTAAAAACCTCAAAGATATGTGAAAATCCTAAGTAATGGAGAAACTTGATTGTTTATAGAACAATTAGTTATTAAATTATTCATATCTAAATTAGGATATGTGGATTTGATATGAGGGATTGCGATATTAAAAACGCACCCAAAGGTGAGTGTCACAAAAACCCCTCTTTTTACTGGTTTAAACACTGTTTTAGGGGGAAGAACACGTCTTTAAAAAGAATGAATATATGTTTTCGTATAAAACATGATTTCGAATAAATGTATTTTAGTGAGTATCACTAAGCACCATTTTTACTATTTTACATAATGTTTTCAGAGAAAAACATGTCGTTAAGAGAAAAGTATATGTTTTCATGTAAAAATATACTTTTAAATTACATACATAAAAATGTATATTCATGGAAAATACGATTTTTAGATTATCATAATGTGTTTTATGAACTCAGAAAGTTGTATAACTTGAACTGTTTTCAAGAAAAACAAGTTTTAATGAAATAAATGAGTTTTGGAGAGAAACGGGGTAAATGACGATGTTATAGATATGATGATCGTAAAGAATTAAAAACCTTTTATTTAAATCTAAGTTGGGACAAATTTTCCAAATCTCAAGAGTGTAAGTAGCAGCGTTGGCTTACATTGCGTGGGGGGTGTCGGGAATTTGTACAACGTCAAATATTAAATTCTTATTCAGTAGGTTATATGTAATAGTGAATTGAGGAAAGGGCACAAGATGCATCATAGCCAATTTAATCACTTAAGTAATGCACGTGTTGAATCATTAATAGATCTATTGGGTTGACTACCCCGTCGTGATCGGTCGCTCCAATCTAAATAGCGGCGAATTTGAATTCTTTAATAGTCTAGTATGGATTGAAACCTCAATAATTTTATATAGCTTGTAATGTCTTGCAAACTTACGAAACCGAAGTCATAATGAAAAATTTAATATTAAAACTGAATCATGGAATATAATTTCCATGCGGAATGCGGTACAGTGCCGATTCCCAAAAATATTACTATGACATTTTTATTTTAAAAGAAAATAAATGTCTTTCTTAAACATATGTAAATGTTTTCAAAACCGTTAAAGGGTTGAAATAAGGAAGTTTTCCTTAAAATAAATCGTTATGAAAATTATATGTGAACTCACCTTCCTTTGTGTTGACACTTGATTTTTACGTGTTCTTTAGGTACATAAGTTCGGCTTCGGAGAATTTTGGCTTGCGTTGGCATGTGGTTGTGTGATGCTTATGTATTTAATATGATGTTTGGACACTTTTAAACTATGGGACCATGTGTAATACGACCTCTAAGGGTCAAACTAACTATGACTTGTTCACGATGGATGTGGTAATCTTAAAAACTATGTTTTTAAAATAATCAAAATGTCCCAAATAACTATAGCATCAACCACAAAGACTTATATGGGTACCAACCTCCGTCACCGTCACGTTTGTATTTCCGCTGCGACGTTTTTGGAGTGTGACAGAAGTTGAGTCAAACGCATCTCCTTGAACCTAACAGAATTTCTAGTAACAAAGGCTATAGTGTCCCACTTTTCTGGTAATGATCTAAGGAACCTACTATTTAAAGTAGAGTTAACATATTCAACATTAACAAGTTCTAGCTCACTAATCAGACAACTAAACCTCTCAAACTGTTGGGTCAATGACTCTCCCTTAACATGACAAAACGTTTCATATTGTTGGTTTAACACATCTCTGTTGTTTTCAATAACCTCTTCTGTCCCACCGAATTGCTCTTTTAGTGCATCCCATGGCTCTTTTGCACTGTTACAGTGTAACAGGCCAGCATATATGTCATTGGGTGGTGCTATAGCAACTATACTGAATGCTTTAGCATCTAACTCAATCTTCTAAAAATCCTGCTCAGAGTAATTTTCAGGTTTCTTAGGTACTTGGACCTTGGGATCTTCTACACTCTGCACCATTGGAACATGAGGTCCAAAGATAACCAACTTCCAGCAACCGATGTTTGCTGTGCAAGGACATGGCCCATCCTACGTTGCCAGATATTCTATTCAGATCTGACAAGCATAGATGGCTTGTACAGTGTGCCAGTGTTATGAGGATCTTGTGATTATGAAGACATTTTGGTTGTTTTACAAAGTTTTTGATTAACCAACTTTGAACGTGATTAAACTTATACTTTGTTTTTCAACAAATACGAACAAACAGTATCAATGAAATTGAGCTGATCTTTTATATCAAATTGACTGTTAAATCGAATTTGATTAGACCTATGCTCTACCAATTGTTAGGATCTGAGTTTAATTGTTTGTGTTTGGGATGAAAGAAGATAATAAGAAGAAATATTTGCAGCGGAATGATGTAAACTTTATAACACAAACAATGGAAGATATGCTTTCATCATGAATACTTTAAGTCGAATGATTGTATTACACAATGATTCAATCACATATGCATGAATTAAAACTCCCCCTTAGCCTGAGATCACAGTGATTGTTCGTATAAAATGCAAGTGATGAAGTGATCTAATAGAACAGTACAGGCACTGTCTATTTATAGTACAATCCTAACCACTGTGTCATCTTTGCTGACGTCACCGAGACAGTGACATCTAACAATACTAACAACCTCTAAACACTGCTAATGCTAAACACTGTTACATATTACAAACATTAATTACAAGACTCTGTTGATACTATCCTTTGATGCTCAAACCTCTGATGAAGCTTTAGCAGACTTTCAGTAAAGAATGATTAGACCTTTGACTTCGAGCAGACCTTTGGCTTCTTCAGTGGTTTAGTCTTTGTAACACCTCGCAAAATCATGCCCAATATAATAAAGACACGTGTCATGGACTTTAAACGTGTAATGGATTGATCTGGAGGGACTAAAATTGTCAAACAATGTAAATATGTAAGTAAAAGGATCCAAAGTGTCAACATGCCAATCTTGTGCCTCTGATTGACCTCACACGACGTTCGTATTCTTTAACGAATAATTTGTCAAACATAGAAAGTCCTTTGTGTTTAAATTAAGGATCTTACGAAACATAGGGGTTAAAAGTGTCAACATGTTAAATGTTACCTCCGAGTGACCTTTTAACGATCCCAAAAACATTGTAATAATTGTATATTTCGCTCTCAAGAATAATTGATAGTAATTTTGTGGAGTTTCGATGGAAACAAGGCTTTTCGGGTGATCTTACATCTAACCGGGAGCTTAATGGAGTTAAATAATGACCCAAAGTCCATAATAGTTAACTATGGGGGTCATAAGTGCAATAAAAGATAGTTATTTAAACTTAAAATGGACCAGGGACTGAAATTGCAAAGTTTGGAAATTATTTACCGGAAATCCCCATTGTCGCGGCCCGCATAGACTTCCTATAAGTCTTATGCGGCCCGCGTAGAAGCTGCCAGCGACCAAAAAGATGACAGCTGCATGTTGCAGCCTGTTACACCGCCATTGCATGCCTAAATTCGATACCAGGAACTGAGCAAATGGTTTTTCATGCACTAGGGACACATGGGGACATCTGGTAGCAACATAGGGACATATGGATTGATCTTGGAGACTCAAAATTCATATATAAGGCCCTTGTGGTTCTTGTGTTCATTTGCACTCTTTCAAATTTTCATTCAAGCTTATTCTCAGAAGTCCCTTGGAGCTCTAGGAAGCTTTCCTCAGTTCAATATTCGTGCTAAGGACTATAGTAAGTGTTCTTAGCCTCCTAAGTTTAAGTTTTATTAGCCTAATGACCGAAAGTCAAAGTTATCGCAATTAAGCTTTGACTTTATGATTAATCACAAACGGTCCAGCCATTATTCGAATTGAAAGTGGCTATGAGTTGGTAATTATGTAGGTAATAAACCCTTAAAAGGGCACCTACTGATTATCACTTTTACTTGGTCAATTGTCGGGTCAAACTTTATAATAAAAAGTCAAACGGGTCAGTTTTTACAAATTAATTCATAACTAACAATGCAGAGGTTATGGAACATGTTTTAACATTAAAATAACTTGGTAAATAATATAAGAACATGTCTAGGCATGTTCAACCCGACAATTCTGAGTTTAGGCTCGGTTCGGAACCGAAAGTCGTAAAAGTAGACTTTTGCTTTGACTTTCAGTTCTGACCCGATTTAGCTTAGTTTAGATATGCCTTAGGGTTTCTTTAGGACTATATTATAGGTTAGTATAACCCTCTGAGGTTATACAACTTGGTTCCATAGAAATCCTAGTTCATTGCTTGTTTCCGTTAAATGCTTAAAAATTGACCATTATGCCCTTTTGATATTAAAACAAGATTTTTGAAAATGTGAGAGGACAAAAACCTTTATTACTGATATTTAAATATGTCCTAAAAGTTTGACATCAGATTATGGTTTAAAATAGAAGTTATGCGCGATATCGTAAAATGAAAGTTTTTTATTAATTAATTGGCATTTTTGGCATAAATCATATTTAAACCCAACTTTTGACACCAAACTTGCCACCTACTGTTAAGATATAATATTTAGGGATTTTTGAAAATTTTTGTTAAATTTTAAACTGATCATAACATAGGTTTCTTGCATAGGCTCGGTAATTGACGGTAATGCCCTTTTTGCAAATGAAATGAGTTTTACACATCCTTTACATATCAAACCTTTTTCTACAGATTTTATACATTAAATAAATTATTTTAAACAGTAGAGGTTGATTAAAATCTCATATTTCCTTAATCAACCCGAATACCGTCAAATACAGACTTTTATGCGATTTAGGCGCATAGTATGGGTTAAAACTATATTTAGCACCTAAGACTTGTTACCTACTGATGTTATGAATAAATTTTTATACTTAAATAGTAATTAAAAGTTTTGAACTCAGATTTACAAATTTGACCCTTATAGCATATGTGAAATGACCAAAATGCCCCTACGGTGCATAGTTTGGTCATAAATGATAAAGTTCACATATATATGATACCTTACTGATGTAACTTGTTGAAATAAATATTTTTACTGATTATTTTAGACCAGAACCTCATATTACTATTTAACCTCTTTTATAAACTTTAAAATGACCAAAATACCCTTTCGAGACTTAATTTGGTTTTAAATTCGTTTTGGGCATAATGGAAGGTATCCTACTGATATCATAACATATTTTAAGAATATTAACTTGTGGAACCTATACATGACTCCTTTAGTTACCCGTTATGCATATTCGCGTTCCATACGGTTTATGTAACTAGTTTGCATAAATTAACCGAAACGGGTCAAACCTTATCATTTTTACTTCAAAATCCAGAATGTGTTTAGTTTACCCATTTTATACAAGTCTTCATACTTGTCGGGTCTAAATCACATTCTAATCCGGTCTTCGATTAATCGTGTGTTTTGAACCATGAGCCTTTCATTAAAACTAACCGGTCTAAGTTTTAACTTAAGTAAGACCCGTTAGGAATCTAATAGGTTATTAAAACCTTCGTTCCAGATTTAGGAGCCCAGTAAAAGCTATTTGCACTTGCTGATTGTTATACGACTGAGATTAAAATTATATTTTGCTCAGGTAAATACTTTTAACTTATTTTCCGTTATGCGGGCTTGGGATACGGTATTTAATAATACCGCTTGGTCGGGATTGAATCTTTAATCGATTAGTGATTAAATCATTGAAATAACCCGTTTTAATCTGTTATGTTTGGTACAATGCCTTTGGGGGGTTAATGACCGTGTCCTGGATATCCTTGGCATCATTTAAATGCAAATGGCCACGACTTAAGCACGGGGTATAGGCATACACCTGACAGTTGCGTATGTATAAGGTATAACCACTCGTTGAGGATAACTCGCCGTGGGATTATATTAGTGGTGTGTCTATTAATCTTTAACCCGGTACTTCTAACCCGGGCTACTGAATGGACGACAAATATGTAAATCTGTATACAAGATTATTTTTAAATAATTGTCCCAAGTTATAAAAGATTTTATGCCTTGTGCATCCAAACCAATTTTTATAAATAATTTTCAAAAGAGTCAGTTAATTGTATTTACCAGTGTAAACTGACGTATTTTCAAAAGGTTAAGCGCAGGTACTAAGCGTAATGGGCTGGAACTCCTGAGTGATTAAATAAAAAGTCTTGCAAGCTTTTATCACTTTAAGTCTGTTGAACATTACTTCTTTTGTTTTGATCCGCCTGTGGATCTTCTTACATTCCGTTGTGTAATATTTTATGTTAGTTTAAATTCGGTTTGTATAAATTACTTTTAGACTTCCGCTGTGCATTTGAACTATGATTAATTGTCTATGATGATATCAACTACGTCACGATACTCCCCACCGTTCCCACCGGTAATACGTGGAAATATCGGGGTGTGATAGGTTGGTATTAGAGCCAACATTGAGTGAATTAAACACTAGCATTTTGTGTTTAATCTCAATGACACGGTTTGCACATTCCTTGACTTCCGAGTCTAGTCAAATGACTTAGGACTAATCCTAATCTTATTGTTTTCTTTTGTTGGTCTCTTTTGTTTGTTTTGGCAGGAACAAAAGACAATGCCGCCATGATTCAGAGGAAGAGGTGGAAGAGGCAAGGCACCGATAACTGCTCCAAATGATCATGAAGCCGGGCCTTCTCACCGGCGAACTCCTTCAGCAACTTTTAGCTCAAGTCCCCGGGAGGATTGGAGGACTTACCTGGAGCCTGCGAGACGCTCTGTCTCGCTTAGTTCCTCACCATCATACCACAATTCATTCGGGCTCCACCAGAACAACGAGACCGACCACTCGCACCACTCCTTCATTCTGCTGCAGCGGTCAGGTTCACATCGGGCTTTCCAAGACCCGACCCCGTACTTTCAAAGCAGGTGCAATCCTATGAACCAAATCCCAGAACCCGAGGGTCCAAACCCTTTGGGGCCAGATGACCACTATCCTGAGATGTAGGATATGGAGATGGATGAAGATCCGGATCCGGAGATGCCAACTGGGACGCCCACGCATCCCATCGAGATTTCTGACGGATCATCTTTTCATGGTTCGCCATACCGGGGCCCAGACAGTTTTGCAGAAAGGTGGGCCACATACCACTGGGAGTTTACTCCCCCTTTCAACCCACCTCAGCAACAGCAGCATGATCCCTCTGAGGATTTGTGTTTCCAGGAGGTTACACCACCGCCACCGCCGCCGCCAGAGCAGCAGCCGCCTCCAGAACCACCGAGGCGAATAATATCAGGTGCACGGATGTCCGTGCGAGGGGGTTTCCACTTTAGCAATCCCAACACTCCAGTGGCAGTCACTACCCGCCACTGTATGAAAACCCGCAGATGGGTGGGCCTTCAAACCTAGTTTCAGAAGTCGACTCAGCACCAGTCGCACCACTACCACCAATGGGTTATGATAACCCAATTCCTTCATACGCCGGTGCAGCGGCGTATAACCCGTTTGAGCAGCCAGCTTACCCGGGTTACAATTATTACAATGCCCCTGCCGTCGACCCGTACCTTGAGGCGGCCAACTACAATGCTCTCCACCCTGAAGGGCCCTACGCAGCTTCGTACCAATCTGGGTACCAAGCATATGGGTATCAATACCCGCCACCTCCTCAACCTCCGCAGCAGCAGCCACCGCAGCCGCCTCAGATCCAGCTACCGCAGCAGCAGGAAATCCTTCAACAGTTGCACGAGGTGGAATAACAGGTCCAGGAGGAGCGTAGGAGCCGCCGGGGTCTGCTTAAGGGTTTGGCAAATCTGATCAAGGGGAAGAAGAAGAAGAAGAGGGATTTTTGAAAATTCCTTATTTATTTGTGTTGTAATTTTATTTTCAATCAAGTCCCTATGTGGACATTTTATTTATGTACTTGGTCCCTGCGTGGACTTGTCTTTTTATTTATGTCCCTGCGAGGACAATGTTATTTGTTTAAAAGTCCCGTTTAGGGCAAATATGTACTTCTCTTTATTTATTTATGGAATGTTTTAAATTTAAATTTCATTTGTCATTATATGTATGAATATATTATATGAAATAAATCAAAATGTCATTCCTTTTTATAATTAATCTGCCAATAAATATTGAAAGAAAATCTTAAAGGTATAACCTAGCCTATATGTCATTCTAGACATAGCCCAGATGGTAAAACCTTTTTAAGATTCAAATCCTTGTTAACATCTGAAAACATGTTAGCATTCCTGACAAATGTGAATCGATAAAATCACATAAGTCATCCTTATATTGGATTCTTCCAATTCCTTTTTCTATATTTAATTTAAACATCCATTAGTGATTATGTGCCTGCGGGCCATACTTATTGTCCTATAAGACAAAAGACAGTTGTAGTCTACGACTCCCTGTCAAGAAAAGGGTATGAACTATGTTCAAACCTTAATGCCTCGATTTTATAAAATCATGGTTATTACATTTTTAAAACTGTCCTTGTGACTAGGCCTTTTGTGCCACTCTAATATCTCTAATGATTTATAACTAGGGATAAATTATAAAGAAAATACTAAATAAATTAACCATTATGGCTTATAGCTACCATGGTTAATGAACCATCAAAAATGATGATTCCATAAAAATCTCTAAATAAAATATTGTCAATTGTTTTATGTAGCAATCAAGCTACATGGCTGAATCAGATGAGGTTAACAGTCACCCCAGGGAAAGGAATGATACCACCAAGATTAATGTGGCCGGTGCAGATTTGCAAGAAATGATAGATAATGGTGTCACTCGAGCCATGGACAGACAGTTCAAGGAATCTAGTGGTAATCGTAGCAGGACCCTATCTGTAGCTCATTCAAAACCACCATCTAAGTCGCACGCATCACACAGAGATGATTCCCATCACTCATCAAATCAAAGGAGTGTCCCGTCTAAGAAGATTGTGCTCAATCAAGAGCCACGTGCTAAGACCTGTTCTTATAAATATTTCGTCTCCTGCAAGCCCAGGGACTTCACAGGAGAGAAAGGAGCCATGATTGCATGACTTGGCTCGATGAGATAGATACAGTGGTTGATATTAGTGGTTGTGCAGAACAGGACATTGTGAAGTTTGTTACACAATCTTTTAAAGGCGAAGCTTTAGCTTGGTGGAGGTCCCTAATCCAAGCTACAGGAAAGATTCCATTGTATAATCTGACTTGGGATCAGTTTATTGCGTTGATCAAGGAAAATTTATGTCCTCAGCATGAGGTGGAAAGGATTGAAACCAACTTCTTGACCTTGTTCATGAAGAACTTGGATTGCCAGGCATACCTTACCAGTTTCAACACCATGTCTCGATTGGTTCCCTACTTGGTCACACCGGAACCGAAACGTATAGCTCGTTTTATTGGAGGTCTAGCTCCAGAAATTAAAGCAAGTGTGAAAGCATCTAGACCTACCACATTCAGGTCAGTGGTTGATCTGTCTTTATCTCTCACTCTCAATGCGGTTAGGCAGAGATCGCTAAAGAATTCCGAGGAAGGAAAGAGGAAACGTGAGGATGAGAACTCACGCCGTTCTGATAAGAAGCGAAAGGGGAACTCTGAGCACAAGAAGAGTTTGGGGTTTAAAAAGGATGACCAACAGTCGGGCGAGAAACCCAAATGTAAGACCTGCCAAAAACGTCATTTTGGGAAATGCAGGTTTGAATCGAAATCACAGTCACAGTCGCAGTCGCAACCTAGAGTTTGTGGAATCTGCAAATCTAAGGAGCATAAGACCCTAGATTGCAAGAAATTGAAGGACGCAACTTGTTACAACTCTAACGAGAAGGGGCATATCAAGACCAATTGCCCCAAATACGCAAAGAAACCTGAAGAGATTAAAAAGACCAATGCACGGGGAGCGCCGATTCTGTTTGTAAAGAAGAAAGATGGCTCGATGCACTTATGCATCGATTATCGCGAGCTGAACAAGGTTACAATCAAGAACAGATATCCATTGCCCAGGATCGACGATCTGTTCGATCAACTGCAAGGGGCAAGTTATTTCTCCAAGATTGATTTAAGGTCAGGATACCATCAACTGAAAGTCATAGATGAAGATGTGCATAAGACTACATTCAGAACTCGTTATGGTCACTACGAGTTCTTGGTGATGCCTTTCGGGCTCACTAATGCACCTGCAGCGTTCATGGATCTCATGAATCACGTTTGCAAGCCATATTTAGACAAGTTTGTCATTGTCTTCATTGATGACATTCTTATTTATTCTAAAAGTCAAGACGATCATGAAAGACATCTTCGGTGTATCCTTAAACTTCTACAGCAAGAAAAGCTCTACGCCAAGTTTTCTAAATGCGAGTTTTGGCTTCGTGAAGTCCAATTTCTTGGACATGTGGTAAGTGAGCGTGGTATCCAGGTGGATCCCGCTAAGATTGAGGCGATTATGAATTGGCAAGAGCCTAAGACTCCTAAGGAGATACGCAACTTCTTGGGTCTAGCAGGTTACTACCGACGTTTCATTGAAAACTTTTCAAGGATTGCTGCACCTCTAACATCGTTAACTCGCAAGAATGTCAAGTTTGACCGGGGTCCCAAGCAGCAAGAATCCTTTGATATTCTTAAGCAGAAGTTAAGCAATGCACCTATGTTGACATTGCCAGAAGGAATTGAAGAATTTGTGGTTTATTGTGACGCATCGCACACAGGTATGGGATGTGTGCTTATGGAGAAGGGAAAGGTTATTGCATATGCTTCCCGACAATTAAAGGCGCACGAGAAGAATTACACCACCCACGATTTGGAGTTGGGTGTCGTTGTATTTGCACTGAAGCTTTGGAGGCATTACCTTTATGGACAAAGTGCGTGATCTATTCTGATCATAAGAGCCTTCAGCACCTATTAATAAAAAAGATCTTAATATGAGGCAACGCCGATGGATGGAGACATTAAACGATTATGATTGTGAAATCCGATATCATCCAGGCAAAGCGAATGTAGTCGCCGATGCCTTGAGCAGGAAAGAAAGAGTTAAGCCTATTAGAATCAATGCCAAGAGCATTGAATTAAAGAACAGCTTGAATGAAAGGTTGTTAGCCGCTCAAAAGGAAGCTGTATTAGAAGCTAACTATCCGAATGAGAAGTTAGGAGTAACTGCTGAAAAATTATCATATGGCAAGGATGGTATCCTAAGATTGAATGGACGAATATGGGTTCCAATTTATAGAGGACTTCGAGATATAATTCTTCAAGAAGCTCATAGCTCCAAATATTCAGTTCATCGTGGCAGTGATAAGATGTACCAGGATTTAAAGGAAAATTATTGGTGGATAGGTTTGAAGAAATCTATAGCCACTTATGTGGCTAAATGTCTGATGTGCGCACAAGTTAAAGCAGAGCATCAAAAGCCGTCAGGTTTGCTTCAACAGCCTGAACTTCCCACCTGGAAATGGGAAATGGTAACCATGGATTTTATCACAAAGTTACCAAAGACGAAGCACGGAAATGATACTATTTGGGTTATAGTCGATAGACTGACCAAGTCAGCCCACTTCTTGCCGATTAAAGAAACTCACAGCTCCGACAAGCTAGCTCAGCTATACGTGGATGAGATTGTATCTCTTCATGGAGTGCCAGTGTCTATTATCTCTGATAGGGATACAAGATACACATCGCATTTTTTGAAAAGCTTTCAGCAATCTTTAGGCACTCGATTAAATTTCAGCACTACATATCATCCTCAAACGGATGGGCAAAGCGAGCGTACGATTCAAACGCTTGAGGATATGCTACGAGCTTGTGTTATTGATTTAGGAGGGTGTTGGGATAACCATCTTCCGTTGATTGAATTTTCGTACAAAAATAGCTATCATTCGAGTATTCAAGCAGCACCTTTCGAAGCTTTGTATGGGAGAAAGTGTAGAACGCCAGTTTGTTGGGCGGAAGTTGGAGATGTCCAACTATCAGGACCTGATATAGTCCTGGAGACGATGGACAAGATCGTGCAGATCCGTGATTATCTCAAAGCTTCCAGGGATAGGCAGAAAAGCTACGCGGACAAAAGGCGTAAACCTCTAAAATTCGAGGTAGGTGATAAAGTGTTGCTCAAGGTATCACCCTGGAAAGGGGTGATGCATTTTGGTAAAAAGGGAAAGCTAAGCCCAAGATACATAGGACCATTCAAGATCATCGAATGTGTCAGAACTGTTGCTTACAAGTTAAATCTACCAGAAGAGCTTAGTAGAATACATAATGTTTTCCACATTTGCAACTTAAAGAAATGTCTAGCTGATGAGTCGCTAGCAATGTCGCATAAGGACGTGCAGATAGATGATAGCTTGAAGTTCGTTGAAAAACCTTTGTCGATCGAGGATCGACAGGTCAAGAAGCTTCAAAGGAAGCATGTGCCGATTGTGAAGGTAAAATGGGATGCCCGTATAGGCCCAGAATACACGTGGGACGTTGAATCCACAATGAAACAGAAGTACCCTCATTTAATTCAGTAAATCTCGAGGTCGATATTTCTTTTAAGGGGGTGAGGATGTAACACCTCGCAAAATCATGCCCAATATAATAAAGACACGTGTCATGGACTTTAAACGAGTAATGGATTGATCTGGAGGGACTAAAATTGTCAAACAATGTAAATATGTAAGTAAAAGGATCCAAAGTGTCAACATGCCAATCTTGTGCCTCTGATTGACCTCACACGACGTTCGTATTCTTTAACGAATAATTTGTCGAACATAGAAAGTCGTTTGTGTTTAAATTAAGGATCTTACGAAACATAGGGGTTAAAAGTGTCAACATGTTAAATGTTACCTCTGAGTGACCTTTTAACGATCCCAAAAACGTTGTAATAATTGTATATTTCGCTCTCAAGAATAATTGATAGTAATTTTGTGGAGTTTTGATGGAAACAAGGCTTTTCGGGTGATCTTACATCTAACCGGGAGCTTAACGGAGTTAAATAATGACCCAAAGTCCTTAATAGTTAACTATGGGGGTCATAAGTGGAATAAAATATAGTTATTTAAACTTAAAATGGACCAGGGACTGAAATTGCAAAGTTTGGAAATTGTTTACCGGAAATCCCCATTGTCGCGGCCCGCGTAGAAGCTGCCAGCGACCAAAAAGATAACAGCTGCATGTTGCAGCATGTTACACCACCATTGCATGCCTGAATTCGATACCAGGGACTGAGCAAATGGTTTTTCATGCACTAGGGACACATGGGGACATCTGGTAGCAACATAGGGACATATGGATTGATCTTTGAGACTCAAAATTCATATATAAGGCCCTTATGGTTCTTGTGTTCATTTGCACTCTTTCAAATTTTCATTCAAGCTTATTCTCTGAAGTCCCTTGGAGCTCTAGGAAGCTTTCCTCAGTTCAATATTCATGCTAAGGACTATAGTAAGTGTTCTTAGCCTCCTAAGTTTAAGTTTTATTAGCCTAATGACCGAAAGTCAAAGTTATCGCAATTAAGCTTTGACTTTGTGATTAATCACAAACGGTCCAACCATTATTCGAATTGAAAGTGGCTATGAGTTGGTAATTAGGTAGGTAATAAACCCTTAAAAGGGCACCTACTGATTATCACTTTTACTTGGTCAATTGTCGGGTCAAACTTTATAATAAAAAGTCAAACGGGTCAGTTTTTACAAATTAATTCATAACTAACAATGCAGAGGTTATGGAACATGTTTTAACATTAAAATAACTTGGTAAATAATATAAGAACATGTCTAGGCATTTTCAACCCGACAATTCTGAGTTTAGGCTCGGTTCGGAACCGAAAGTCGCAAAAGTAGACTTTTGCTTTGACTTTTAGTTCTGACCCGATTTAGCTTAGTTTAGATATGCCTTAGGGTTCCTTTAGGACCATATTATAGGTTAGTATAACCCTCTGAGGTTATACAACTTGGTTCCATAGAAATCCTAGTTCATTGCATGTTTCCGTTAAATGCTTAAAAAATGACCACTATGCCCTTTTGATATTAAAACGAGATGTTTGAAAAAGTGAGAGGACAAAAACCTTTATTACTAATTTTTAAGTATGTCCTAAAAGTTTGACATCAGATTATGGTCTTAAATAGAAGTTATGCGCGATATCATAAAATGAAAGCTTTTTATTAATTAATTGGCATTTTTGGCATAAATCATATTTAAACCCTACTTTTGACACCAAACTTGCCACCTAATCCTAAGATATAATATTTAGGGATTTTTGGAAATTTTTGTTAAATTTTAAACTGATCATAACATGGGTTTCTTGCATAGGCGCGATAATTGACGGTAATGCCCTTTTTGCAAATGAAATGAGTTTTACACATCCTTTACATATCAAACCTTTTTCTACTGATTTTATACATTAAATAAATTATTTTAAATAGTAGAGGATGATTAAAATCTCAGATTTCCTTAATCAACCCGAATACCGTCAAATACCGACTTTTATGCGATTTAGGCGCATAGTATGGGTTAAAACTATATTTAGCACCTAAGACTTGTTATCTACTGATGTTATGAATAAATTTTTATACTTAAACAGTAAGTAAAAGTTTTGAACTCAGATTTCCAATTTTGACCCTTATAGCATATGTGAAATGACCAAAATGCCCCTACGGTGCATAGTTTGGTCATAAATGATAAAGTTCACATATATATGATATCTTACTGATGTAACTTGTTGAAATAAATATTTTTACTGATTATTTTAGACCAGAACCTCAGATTACTATTTAACCTCTTTTATAAACTTTAAAATGACCAAAATACCCTTTCGTGACTTAATTTGGTTTTAAATTCGTTTTGGGCATAATGGAAGGTATCCTACTGGTATCATAACATATTTTAAGCATATTAACTTGTGGAACCTATACATGACTCATTTAGTTACCCGTTATGCATATTCGCGTTCCATACGGTTTATGTAACTAGTTTGCATAAATTAACCGAAACGGGTCAAACCTTATCATTTTTACTTCAAAATCCAGAATGTGTTTAGTTTACCCATTTTATACAAGTCTTCATACTTGTCGGGTCTAAATCACATTCTAATCCGGTCTTCGATTAATCGTGCGTTTTGAACCATGAGTCTTTCATTAAAACTAACCGGTCTAAGTTTTAACTTAAGTAAGACCCGTTAGGAATCTAATAGGTTATTAAAACCTTCGTTCCAGATTTAGGAGCCCAGTAAAAGCTATTTGCACTTGCTGATTGTTATACGACTGAGATTAAAATTATATTTTGCTCAGGTAAATACTTTTAACTTATTTTCCGTTATACGGGCTTGGGATACGGTATTTAATAATACCGCTTGGTCGGGTATTGAATCTTTAATCGATTAGTGATTAAATCATTGAAATAACCCGTTTTAATCTGTTATGTTTGGTACAATGCCTTTGGAGGGTTAATGACCGTGTCCTGGATATCCTTGGCATCATTTAAATGCAAATGGCCACGACTTAAGCACGGGATGTAGGCATACACCTGACAGTTGCGTATGTATAAGGTATAACCACTCGTTGAGGATAACTCGTCGTGGGATTATATTAGTGGTGTGTCTATTAATCTTTAACCCGGTACTTCTAACCCGGGCTACTGAATGGACGACAAACATGTAAATCTGTATATAAGATTATTTTTAAATAATTGTCCCAAGTTATAAAAGATTTTATGCCTTGTGCATCCAAACCAATTTTTATAAATAATTTTCAAAAGAGTCAGTTAATTGTATTTACCAGTGTAAACTGACGTATTTTCAAAAGGTTAAGCGCAGGTAGGTACTAAGCGTAATGGGCTGGAACTCCTGAGTGATTAAATAAAAAGTATTGCAAGCTTTTATCACTTTAAGTCTGTTGAACATTACTTCTTTTGTTTTGATCCGCTTGTGGATCTTCTTACATTCCGTTGTGTAATATTTTATGTTAGTTTAAATTCGGTTTGTATAAATTACTTTTAGCCTTCCACTGTGCATTTGAACTGTGATTAATTGTCTATGATGATATCAACTATGTCACGATACTCCCCACCGGGCACACCGGTAATACGTGGAAATATCAGGGTGTGACAGTCTTTAACAGTCTTTATAATCCAGCAGAGCTTAGCACTGAGCAGACCTTAGAACCAGCAGTTGTTGGATGACTTGTCATTGAAGGAAGAAGTAATTCAAAGCACTGTTTATTCTGGATCAGTTGTTGGAGAACTGTTTTGGCTTTGTATCATATGTTCTCAAGGAAGGATTCACATAAGCCAACAGTTCTTCGCACGCCAAAGACTCCAACACCCAATCGATATAATCCCTTGAAAAACACTTTTCGTAAGTTCATTTAGACTGACAAAGTTATCCAATTCCAAGAGATCACGAACTGTGAAAGCCAAAATATTAGGAACATGACACCACGCGCTTATACGTTGCCATAAAAAGGAAGCGACCGTACAAGACGTGAAAAGGAGTTCCGTAGACTCGTCTTCCAAATTGCACAAAGGGTATCTCAGATCCTCCAAAATAATGTTTCTGCTCCTTAGAGCCAAAGCGGTAGGAATCCGACCCATTTCGGCGCGCCAAGCAAAAAATTTACATTTTAAGCGTAACCATTTGCACCAATCGACGACATAGATGCTACTATTGTCACGACCTTTAGCCAATAACATCTTTACAACACGAACTGAAAATTCAGCCAAGTTTACCCCTATCTAGGTCCAATTGTCCTTCTGAGACGTGATCGAAATAGGCTGTAAAATAGCCTCTAACCTGCTGAATTCATCCAGCTCAGTCACAGACACCAACTGCTCTTTACAGCGCCAACTCCACCCGCTCGATCCCACCGATAAACTAAATTTGTCACTAATTCTGCATTTTTTATCAGTCTCTTTATTAAACAAAGCTGGAAAAGTGTCTTTTAATGGCTCATTTGAAACCCACAGGTCAATCCAAAATGCGATATCATTTCCATTTCCCAACTTTCCTTTAAAAAACCTTCGAAGAGAGATCCCTCCCACCATAGTTTTTTATATAACTTTGACTATATTGTTCCAGACGCCGCTTAGAGTTTTACGAGACAGAATAAAATCCTAATTATTCTTGCACGTGTGAAAAGCTTCAATGGCCTTCTTCCAAAGATTGCCCGTTTCCGACTTATAGTGCCACCCCCATTTTGTGAGAAGCGCTATATTGGTGTCTCTAAGCTTGCTAAGACCAAGACCCCCTTCTTTGACTGGAATAGTCACCCGGTCCCACGCAACCCAATGTGGTTTTCGCGCTTCATTAGAACCCCCACTCCCCCCCTCTTAAAAAAAAGAAATCTTTTAATCAAGATTTCTAAATCATTTTTCACTTTTAGTGGGGGCTTATAGAGAGAGAAATAATAATTTGGAAGACAATCCAGAACGACTTTAATAAGGATCACTCTACCCACGATGGATAGGGTAGAGGCCTTCCATACCGAAAGCTGAGCCTCGAACACATCAAACACCAGTTTCCAATTATTAATATGGTTCATGTTAGCACCCACCATCAAACCCAACCACCAACGCTTTTTCCTCAACTTCTGAAACACCCACTCCAATTCCAAAGAGATTAGATTTAGAGATGTTTATTTTTAGCCCCGGGAAAGGTAAAAACATCTTAAAATTCTCACCACCTTAGAGATGTTCGCCTTGGACCACTTCCCAGTGATAACTGAAATACAACTTTTTAAAATGTTCTTTTTAGTAAATAATAATGTTAAAATAAAACTTTTTAGTAAATTGTGGCCATTGGTAGGGAAGCTTGGGTTCTCTAATGGAGACCTAAGTTCAGTCTTCACTTGTGTCACTTTGGTAGATTAGGCAATTAAGGATAGAGTCTAGCTTCCTTGCAGAGGTGCAGGTTCTATCTTGAGCCCACCTAGGTTTTCGTCCCACCGTGTGTTAAGCTAGGGATTGTTCAGATCTTGTGGTGGCATAATGGCTGTCAAGTGGCAGTCGTCAATCTGGTTTCTCGAGAGAACGCCTAAGCCAAATTTTGAAGTCAACGTAAGCACGATTAAGACAATATAGTCTGGTCAGAGTATGGCAATGAAGCTCTCTAATTTAGAGAGTAAGTTAACATAATACAAGAAAGTCGTCATTCTAAAATAAATACTAATATTAAAATAAAAATGATCAACAAACGCTTTAATTAAAAGGGATATTGGCCTCTAATAATCCCTACTAGACGTCATTCGACATTGCCAGTCCCATCTTTTTTTATTCCCCTTTCCAGTCCTACCTTTCAACTATTTTTCCTCCACCGGTCCTCAGTTAAAAAAATTTAACAGAGTTAATTTTGTTTTGTATTACAAACTGACGTTTTAGGGCTTTTGATCAGAACGAAGATACGAGTCTATTGATATAAAATTTACCTCAAAACAGTGCTCCAAACGACTTGATTTTTGTTAATTGGAAGTTTAAACACCCGAATTGAAGCACCGTTTTCGTCGTTTGGAGCAAAATTTCAAGGTAAGTTTTACATCATTCGACTCGTATCCTCGTTCTGAACAAAGCCCTAAAACGTCAGTTTGTAATTCAGAAAAAAAAACTTTAAATCACAAACAATGAGAGATTTGCTTTCATTATTAATACTTTTAACTGAATGATTGAATATTACAATGATTCACGTATGCATGAATTACAAACTCCCCCTCAGCCTGAGATCACTCAATTTGCTCGTACAAAATGTCAAGTGATGAAGTGATCCAATGGAACAGTACATGCACTGTTCTATTTATAGTACAATGCAAACCTCTGAGGAATCTATGTCGACGTCACCTAGACAATGACATCTAACAACCTCTAACATCTGCTATAACGAATACACTATTATATTGAAGACACTGTTATCTATCATCCGTTGATTCAACATCTGATGAGCCTTATCCTCTGTTGAGCCTCAGCAGACCTTCTTCATCAGACTTTGTCTTCTTTAATTAAAGGGTGATCAGACCTTTGCTTTCAGTAGACTTTAGTCTTCATCAGTGGTTCACTTTGGCAGACCGTGTGAATCAGCAGACTTTTGTTCTTCAACTGACTTTAGCTTCTAGCAGACCTTTGGTTGCAGCAGTTGATTGATGCCTTTGCCATTGGGAGGAGAATGTCTTCAAACACTGTTATTATGGATCAGTTGATTGTAGACTATTTTGGCTTTCAATCATCTGTTATTTTGGCGGGGTCCACATGAGCCAACACCCCTCAATTTTGTCCCTCATTTTCTAAAAACTTAATGCTATATATCCACATTGACCCCCTCGACTTTCTAATATGTTTCGGTACAAATTCAACTTTGTCTACATTTTATCTTACATGAGTCACTTGTTGTTAAAAAATCCTTTTTTTGATTTACGCTTTTTCAAAATGATACTAAACATGGTTTACGCCAGTGTTGTAAAAATCGCGACTAGACGGCGATTAATCGCTAGTCGGCCAGTAACTATGTAATTTTTCGTTAATCAGTCCACTAATCGCTTGTCGACCTAGTCGGCCAGCCAAAAATCGGCGATTCCGGCCAGATTCCGGCAAAAAAACATGTATATTCTGGCCAAAACCTTTAAATTCCGGCCAGTTTTCAACCAAACTATGTGAATTCCAACAATTAATCTTGTATACTTAAAAATAAGTTGAGTAAGAGTTAAAAGCTAGTTATTTAAAATATTTACCTATAAAAACGTGTATATGTATACATAAAACTGAAAATTACATATAAAAAACCTGATCCGATTAATCCCGATTAATCCTGAATAATCCCGAGTAGTCGTTAGTCCCCACCTCACCGGTCGACTAGCGAGTTTTCCAACCTTGTTTACGCTCCTCAACGTGGGGGCCTTAAGACTAGTTAATGTTATGTTACATGTATTCGAAATAACGGATACTATATATATATATAGTTAACGAGTGATGATGAATATTAACTTTATTTTTATAATAATATATAGTTTTTTATTATTTTATAATTTAATATATTATAATAGTTTATTATTATATTTACTTTTAATAACATATTTTTCATCCTCTCCCCGTGGCCCAGTGGTATCCCCACTTGGGTTATGTTGGCCGGCTCCTCCTTTGGGAGGTCACCGGTTCGACTCCCACGGTGGTCTTAGGGGGGGGGACGTCCCAATGATGGATCGTATCATACCGAGGCATGGTGCGGTCTTGAGGGCAACCCGGTTTTACCCAGCTGTTACCCCAGCGAGTCTCTCGTGTGGGGGCAGTATGGTTTCCGGGCGGAAGTCCGAGAGTGCGGGGCTGACGGGGGATTGTCTTCGACATGAACCCGGTGACCAATAGGTCCAGTACATAGAAAGTCATCTTCCAAAAAAAATAACATATTTTTCTTTTTTTTTAAACATATATTTCTTTTACCTTTTTTTAATAATTGTTTTTTTTTTCTTTTTTTTGAACATATATTAATTTATCGATTAGTTTGATACTTCTTTAATAATTTATGTTTATAACTTTTTTCCAAAAACTTAAGTACGTAGTTGTGCTTGATTTCTTTCCCTGACATTCCGTTATAAGTTTTGTTAAAAACGAAGTTGCACTCAAAATAAAGTAGTTATTTGGTATCATTAATCATAAAACGGTACAATGATAAACTAAATCATTCTAATTGTTTGACTTTCTAAACAACATGCTTTATTTTCAAATTACGTTTGTTTTACATTATTATTTGTTTGGTTTCGGTGCAACGGGCGATATAAAAAACTAGTTATATTTTAAATTTCAAACATACCACGTTTCTCTCTCTTGTTTGGTTAATTTGCCGAACTTCACGCAGTTTTTTTAGTCTTGTGTAGCCAATTACGTGACATGAAAAACATAAGAATATTTCATGTAATAATAATACTATAAACTATAAATATTTAATTAATTTAATGACCAATGATCAATAACACAATAATTTTGGAGATCCTATGGGACCTCATCACTTTGTTTTCTATATGATATAGGAGGGTGAAAAAGGTAAAAGGTTGAATCAATTTGCATTGTCTATCTCCTGAAATATTTCTTATTGTTATTATAATAGAAGAAAATAATAATCAAATTTTCACTCAACTATATAACATGAATCTCCTCCGTCGGTTTATCAAATATTTGTCAAATTTTATAAGATTTAAAATATAATGTTACACATTACATTACGCTATATAATAAAATTCTATCGTGCATGTAAGACGGAATTAGAACAACATATCCGAGCTTTAACTTTATAATCAATTATAGGATTTTTCAAAAGTATCTTGTTTCACAAACAATCTACGATTACGTTATGATTATTTTTTGAGCTAATGTCATTTCGAAATTTATATATTATTAAATTACATGTTTTATACAACAAAATCTATAATGGTATTCTAAACCGCAAAATCATTTTGTTAAGTCTTTCCAACGTATACATTTTAGAATGAAAAAAAAAAGAAATATATTATAAAATCACTAATTAAACTGCGTTGATTAGGGGGTGTGTGTTTAATATGTGTTGTGTGTGATCAAAATTCAACACTTGTGATTATGATACTTTGATCAAGTAGTTTCAACTTCCCTTTAGACAAGGGCACATGCTTTCCCCCAATGAATCAAAGCTTTGATGGGCCCATATAACCACCATTTTGCCCTCAGTTTTCTTCACATGGTAAAATTTGGTAACAAAATTCTAATACACTATAATGTTTTTAGACAAATTTTAGACATCAGCACAACTTCTCACGATCAAAATTAGCGACTCTAACATGACGCTTATGAGGATTTATAATTGTCACTTGTCATTGTCGGCAGTGGCGGATCTAGGATTCCGACCAAGCGGTAACGTTTTATAAATAAGCGGTAACGAAATCGAAAAAACGTCAAATTTTTCCAAAATTTACACTAAAAACGTCAAAAATTTTCCGACCTAGCGGTAGCGGAGGCTACCCCGCACTCCTTAGTATGTCCGCCCCTGATTGTCGGTAGGACACGAAGCCTTTGGGTCATGTGTTATGACCACCACCCTCACATGCATGTTCACCCAAGCCGAACCCTTAGTTCCACCCAATTAGCAATCAAGATAATCTGAGCCATTTGTTCTGGATATGGGAATGAAGTGTAACCGTTGATAAACTCTCAAATTGATTGATTTGAATTATACTGATTTAAGCTGACTACTTTCATTCTCTTGTAATCAAGTGGTTGCTACCGTTCAACGCAAGCTCTTAATGTGATCGGTGATATTCTTCTTTTTTTTTTTTTTTTGAACAATAGCGACTATATATAGATATAGCGAAATAACAAGGAGCTGAAAGCTCATCATTATACTCAGTAAATCTCACCAATAGCAAAGTTAAGGTAGAGTCTAAGGAGGGTAAGATGTAGACAGTCTTACCTCTACCCCATATGAACAGAGAGGCTGCTTCCAGTGAGACTCACACTTGATAGTAGTTTTGCATCAAATCTTGGACATAAAACACATAACACTCAGCAATTAATACAAAGGTGATATTCATAATTTAAAAGGTGCACATCATTTTCCAATTGGGCATTAATTTTTTAAAAAAGGGTTTTAGCCATGTTAGTTGATACTTGATAGGCTAAGATGGGGGGTCTTTAGATGGTGATTGTGATATGGCAACAACGTCATCAACTTTAAACAAGTGTCATCCACATGTTTATGCCACATGGCAGTCACTCTCCACCAATAGTTATCCTTCAATTGCACATGGGTTTACACTGATGTCTTCACATCATACACTTACTTTGAAGGATTTGACAATTCTAAGATTTTCAAGATCAAAATTTTCCTCATTTTATTGCATAATTTGTGGCACATTTAGGCTGTTCCCATCGTACATGAATGTTATGGTAAACGTAATTTTCTACGCAAAATGAACCTAACATTAGTATACTATTTGGTTTACTCTAAATAGGGTTCAAGTTCAACTCACAAACACATATAGTTAAACAAGTCGATCGAAGGTCAACATTTGTGGATTGACTTGGTTAGTTTAATAAGTTTAAAAGGGATATTTTTATCTCAAAACTTAAAACCGATCGAGTAATATATAACAGGAGTTAAAAGTTAAAAGAGATATTGAGATCATATCATATAACTTAAACACAATTGTTTGAAGACGTTATATTTTTATGTAACTTTGCAATTCGTTTAGGTACTAGCATAAGTATAAAAGTTTAAACGAATTGAAATCATATCATACAACTTAAACACAATTGTTGAACTCCAAATCTACAATTCGTTACTTCAAAGAGGTGGTTAATGAAGTCATTATTCCATATATAAGTTTGCAACTTTTTTGTGTATTATCATTTGTACATTGTGCTTTTGGGTGTTTTTCAAAAAAAAAAAAAGTTGATTTTTTATTTTTAACTCAAACATTTTTTTTTTTACAATTTTAACCCTACATAATTTGTTTTTTTAACTTTAACCCAAAACTTTTCATTATTTGCAATTTAACTTCACAACTTTTGCACTTATACTTTTCATCTTTCGCAAATTTTCGTTTTACGTATAGTTCTAAATTTTTTGAGTTAATACGACGCAACGTGCATGTGTGGTTCAACGTTTTTACCTCTATTTTTCCATGTTTGACAGGTTCGTCGCAACACGCATATCCTAGGTCGAGTCAGTGTTGGTGGTCGATGACGGTTGTGTGACATTAGTACTATTTGACACAGTTTTACGCCACACCGCAACGCAGGGTGGCTTTGGGGGGTTTCAAAGAAAAAATGGTTATGCATATGGTTGTCGTAAAGTTGGCTTTGGGGGTTTTCCAAAAAAATTGATTTTTTTTTACTTTTCACTAAAAAGTATTTCATAAATTACTTTTAACTCAAACTATTTTTTTTTTACTTTTAACCCAAAACTTTTTATCTTTTGCAATCTATCCTCATAACTTTTTTTACTTTCAACTTTGGTCCTTTATAGTTTTCATTTTCCGCAAATTTTTCGCTTTATACTTGGTTCTAAATTTTGTGACTTAACACATCGCAACGTGCGTCTTTAGTTTAATGTTTTTACGTTTCGTTCTAAATTTTGCGAGTTAACACGACGCGACGTGCGTGTGTGGGTGAACGTTTTTACATCGTCTATTTTTCCACGTTTGACAGGTTTAACATAATCCCAACTTAGTTAATTACCCACAATAATCTGAGCTCATCCATTTTGTTTGTAAAATAGTCTGCCGCTAAAAAAACATAACGGAATTAAAGTTTTTTTCCAAGTTACAAACCGTTGTTTTCGGGTTTTTTATCAGTTTCGAATCGATTGATGTAAAACTTACCTTGAAACAGTGCTCTAAACGACGAAAACGGTGCTTCGATTCGGGTGTTTAAACTTCTAATTAACAAAAATCAAGTCGTTTAGCACTGTTTCGAGGTTAGTTTTACATCAATCGACTCGTATCATCGTTCTTATCAAAAGCCCGAAAACATCAGTTTGTGATTTGAAAAAAAAACTTGACTCCGTTATAATTTTTAACGGCAGACTATTTTACAAACAAAATGAAAGAGTTTAGATTATTGTGTGTAATTAACTGAGTTGAGATTATTATCAGCTAAAAAGAGCCTGTTCGGATTATTAAAATTCAATTTGCCAATAAGTTAAAAGAATTACAACTTGTAAACCTAAGTCTTGGTTGAATTTATCGTATTCAATGTATTTTAATATTAAATTAAATGACATAACTATTCTTTCTTTGCGTACTTTTGAATTTATGAACAACTATAATCCTTTATTTATCGCATATTTGTCTTAAAATAAGCACCAGATGAGATGAAAACAAACACAACCACTTCGATCCTTGACGAGTTAAACACCACCACACATACCGATATGTTTGAAATTAACCTCCAAACAAAACTCAACCAACCCTACCAACCTTAGAACCGTCACATGCTAGCATTTGTTCGTCAATGTTGTCCACACCAAATTTCTTTCTTAGATCTAATTTATTTGGCGTCTCGTTAGATTACATCACGAGTACCACTGTGGTCGGCTCATAAGAGCCTCTCCATCGCTAGAAAGTGGATGGACTATGGACACGTGGCACATGCGGATGGGGAAAGGGAGATGGCACCAACTATTAAAAGAAATATATATAAAAATCCACATTAAAAGAAATTGGTTAAAAAGAAAGAAAAAAAAGATAGAATTATGAAAGTGCGAGGGTATAAATAAAAATCCACATTAAAAGAAATATATATATATATATATATATATATATATATATATATATATATATATAATATTGGATTTTAATAATCCCAACTATTCGTCGTTGGCTGCCAATAGTTCAAATTTCAAAAATAACCACTGGCAGTACCAACTATTGACATATTGAGCACTAATGGACCTTGACTAACAGAACCATAACGCCGTTAGTCTCCAGCCGCCGGAAAACCGTTTTTGGCCAGAAAAAGGTTTCTAAAGGTCCGATCTAAGGTTACAAAGAGGTTTGAAACGAAAATGTTTAATTTTCCGATCAAAAAGTTGAGTTTTCCAGCCAAAAAGAAGTTTTCCAGTGAAAAAGGAGTTTTCCAGTGAAAAAAGAGTTTTCTGGCGACTTCAATAATTGGGGCTTTTACTAGAAAAATGTTACTAAAGGTCCGTAATAAGGTTAAAAAGATGTTTGGGACGAAAATGTTTAGTTTTCCGGCAAAAAATAAATTTTCCAGCCAAAAACGTTTTTCCGGCGACCGGAAACTAATAGCGATAAGTTTCTGTTGGTCAGGGTCCATTGGAGGCCAATATGTTAATAGTTGGAACTGCAAGTGGTTATTTTTAAAGTTGGGACTGTTGGCGGGCAACGGCGAATAGTTAGGATTATTAAAATCCAATATTCCATATATATATATATATATATATATATGGGAGGGTTTAGATGAGAACGCTAAATATTGTGAGAACCGTGAGAACAAATGAAAAAACCGCGAGAACTTGGTCAAAAACAATTCAAATTCAATTTTTTTTTCTAAACTTATCATTATTATTCGAATACAATGTTAGAAATTTAATTTACACGTTTAAATTTACGTGAATTCGTAAATAAAGAAAATTTACACATGTGTAAGTTTGCCATTTACACATGTGTAAATCTGTTATATTTACACATGCGTAAAAAATCTAAAAAGAGTGATTTTGAAAGGAGAAATGAATTATTTGATGTTGTAAATTCTTTTTCTGGTGTTGTATCTTAACTACAATGAGGTTTGCATTAAAAAAATTGGTTTTGATTGGCTTTTTAATTCGTTCTCGCGATATTTAGCGTTCTCAAGATAACCCTCCCCTATATATATATATATATATATATATATATATATATATATATAGGGGGTTTATTTGAGAAAAAAATAACAAGGCGTACAGTTGTAAAACACTAAATAGTTTTTCTCTCATCTCATTTATTATTATCTTTGACTAATTTATTAGTCATAAATACTATCATCCTCCAAACTAAAATTATCGTCTACACACATCAAAATTTATCCTACCCGTTTTGAAATTTATCCTAAACATATTGAAATTTATCCTACACAGCTCGCGATTCATCCTACACAATAGAAATACACTATTTAACATGTGTATTTAATGTTATTTTAAGAGCATATAAGTAACTAATTGCCTATGACATTATAGCCTAGTGGCATCTTAGGGGTGAGTTAAGGTTAAGGTTTAGTGGCCATTATGTCCTGGGTTGGATTTCCAGAAGGGGTTTTTCCCCAGATTTATTCGGTTTCTACCTGAATTGGTATATAGTCATTATTGCCTAGTGGAGATGGATATGATCGGGTCGTTCCACTGGTGACAAATGATACTCTAGTGGTCTGTCAATGATCCAAATTTACCGTTAAAAAAAAAACATGTCACTCATTTTCAAAAACATATTCTTTCAACACAACCTAATTTATGGTGTAAGACAATTTTCGATATGTGTAGGATAAATTTCGATATGTGTACGATAAAATGTAGGATAAATTTCGATACGTATAAGATAAGTTTCGATATGAGTAGGAAAAAAATATTTTTCCCTAATTAATGAGAGTAGTTAAAAACTCTTTATTATTTTATCATTATGTTTTTTCTTCTTTTTCTTCTCGCATTAAGTTTCTTCTCAATAATCATTCCCATATGTATATATATATATATGGAAGCGCTAAAATGAAAAGCACCTCCAGTTGTAAGAACTGAGAGAACCACTTTTCAACCATTAGGTCTTCAAGATCAATGGATGAGATTAAAAGTAATTAAATATAATATTAAATATTTTTTGTCTTATTATGTCTTTAATATTTTAATCTAAAAGGGTAGTTTAGTAAAATTACTCTATGTTGTCTTTTTGTCTTTATTGTTTTTTTATTATTTTTTTGTATTATTATATTAGTTTTTATTTTTTAAACATAATTTTTTTATTAAAAGCATTTTTAAATTCAGATTTTTTAAACTTTTTACGTTTTACGTTAAACTTTTTACGTTTTGCGTTAAACTTTTTACGTTAACCTTTTTACGTTTTACGTTAATAAATTTACGTTTTACGTTAAACTTTTTACGTTTTACGTTAAACTTTTTACGTTTTACGTAAAACTTTTGACGTTTTACGTTTTATGTTAACCTTTTTACGTTTTACGTTAAAAAGTTTTACGTTTTTCGTTAAAAAGTTTACTGTTTAACTTTTTTTTTCACAAAAACTTTTTTACGCAAAACGAACGCACCCAGAAATCGCAAACTCGGTAGGTGTCTCAGATAGATTGTTATCATCATCGAATGGGGAAAAAATATAAAAAACCCACAACATCAAAACAATGTGTATCTCGAAAAAAAAAACGGGGTTTGGCTCAGATTTTCCGATAATCAAAAGGCTGCAAAAGTGGGGTTGCAGGTTAAAAAAAACCTACCCTCCGTCGTCCTTGCCGCGCCATCGTCATCAAAATCTACGTTTTTTTTTTTTTTTTTTTTGCATCATCGCCGCCCAATCGAACATATCAAAACCCACAGATTCAAAGAACACAAATCAAAACCCCCAACATACCAAAAAACCATCAGATTCAAAATCAAAACCCCCAACATACCAAAAAACCATCAGATTCAAGAACACAAATAAAAAAACCCCCAACATACCAAATCAAAACAGAAATCAAAGAACACCAATCAAAACCGCCAACATACCAAAAAACCATCAGATTCAAGAATACAAATCAAAACAGAGATCAAAGAACACATATCAAAACCCCCAACATACCAAAAACCCATCAGATTCAAGAACACACCACCATCAGATTCAAGAACACACAAATAAAACCCCCAACATACCAAAATACCATCAGATTCAAGAACACACAACCATCGCCGCCCTTCACCCACCGTCGACATCAACCCCCAACATCGGAGCCGTCGGCGTCAAAACCCACCACCACCAGATGCAAATCATCTCCCCCATCTCCATTGGACCTACACTCCACCGTCACCCACCACTGCCGCCACACCACCAAACCCACCGCAAATCATCTCCCCATCTCCTTGTCAGATCTTACGCGAACAGTCACTGATGTGCGTCAGTGTTGTATAGTTTTTAAGTATATGTTTTAGCCCTTTTTACACTTTAGTCAAGTTTTAAATTTATAAAACACGATATTTTACTAACACTAAACACACATATGGGCAAGTGCACCCATCGTGAGCGTAGTATAGCGTTGGTAAGATACCGAGGTCGTCCAAGGACACAAGAGCTTTTAGTACCGGTTTATCCTCAACGTCTAATCAAATAAAAAATTTAGAAAAAGGTTTTAAACTAGAAAATAAAAACTAAAAATGCTGAAAAATAAAAATAAAAACATATAGACAAGATGAATCACTTGGATCCGACTCGTATTTAGTGTAACCTTTGATTATTTTCGCACTTTTGCACTTTTTAAGAGATTATCTTAGTTATAGTAGTAGACCCCTCTTTTGAAGGTGACGTTACCCTCAACCCAGTAGTTTGAGTCAGCAATGATACAATCCTAAAGGGTTGGATTATTGAAAGATAATTAATTAAGTTATTAATGCATATTGTGGTAGGCCCCTCTTTTGAAGGTGACGTTACCCTCGGCTAAGTAGTTTGAGTCAGCAGGGATACAATCCTAAGTAGTCGGGTTAAAGTTTTAATAGTAGTTTACATATGAGGAGGTCAAGGAGTTCGGACCCCCGCCATCCAATACCAGTGGGTATTGAAGGAGGTCCTACTAAACTTGACCCAGGTCCTTGCAGGATCTATACACTGAACAAGGCAAGACTCTTACCAAACCATTCCCTTAACCCCCGACCAGGTAGCCAACATATCTCCATATAGACCGTGGAGATATGAAAGGGGAAAATCTTTTATTTTATATAGACAGTAAAATAATGCCAAGACACCACGGACAAATGATAAGGAAGATTCACCTTCAACATAAGAAACTAGTTATTAAAGTCATTAATACATAACCAAATAAAAAGTGCGAAAAGATTAAAAATAAAAAGTATTACACTAAACACTTGTCTTCACCAAGTGATATAAGAGACTTAGGCAAACAGGGCCTTTGATTGTCAAGAACTCTTACGATCAATCTTGGATCCCGAGACTCCTCACACACTCTATGATGGATGATGGATGATGGTGGTGGATGTGGGTTGTGATGGTGGTGGTGGGTGGGTGAAGTGTGAGAGAGGTGGTTTGCCAAGGAATGACTTGCTAGTGAGCCAAGCACCCCTATTTATAGCCTGCACAGAAGCCCGGACACGGCCCCGTGTCCACCCATCTTCTATTTCTTCATTAAATGCAGTTTGTCTGCATTAGTTGACCACGCCCCCGTGTCCTGTTGGATCGTTGTGTGACCCTAATGAGTCAATCCGAAGAGTTTATCATCAAGAACAAAGGCGGAATCAGTGTAAATGATGTCAAAACAGCTTGTTACTTCTTAATTCTCCTTGTATTACTGATTTCAAAGCTTTTTACAATTCAAATGACACACGGACAGCACCTCGGCTCTGAAATACTCTCTCTAATTCCGCTCCAAATGAACTCAGCACACACCTATATATAGACTGGGTGATTCCGCTCGAAAGTGTCACTGACCACTTCAAGCGGAATTACATGTGTTGATTTCGCTTGAACTAGTCAATGTCACTTTCAAGCGGAATTACATATTTACACACATAAAACCCTAATTTCTGATCCTATTGTGCACTGGATTATCCTATCTAAACATAAGACTCTATAAAGACGTAGTTAACAGACATTAGTGCACCAACAGACTCCCCCTTGGATGTTAACGAAGTCTTTAGTATCTAGTCTTCAGTCTTTAGTCTTTGTCTATCTTCTCACTCTGTCCAATATGTCTGACACTGTAAGCTTCCTTCAAATCTTTCCTTCTTTTGACAACAGCTAGCATGAATTACAAAATCCGAATCTTTAACAACCCTCAAACTCCCCCTTGAATGTAGATTCAGGAACTGTATCTGACTTTTATGTCTTCAGACTCCCCCTTTCAATTTGCTGAGGCCTAGAATCATGACCTGGCTCAAACTATATAACCATGGGAATCTTGCTTAGCTGCTTTCATAAATTCTAAACTTTTTACCTGCACAATCTCTACCTAAATATAAGATATATGACAATAACAGTTTCAATCTAAACTTACCATTTAACTTCATTTGTTGAATTTTTTTTTCAGAATTTAAAAATCCACTTAAGTATTCAAGTTCAAGTTAATGACCCTGATTACTCAATTAATCTACCAAGTCCAACTTAATAACCTTGGTTGATTTGAGATAAATCACACTGACATATGATCAAACATTTTCTGAAAAATTAACAAGTTTCAACTTAATGAACTTGTTTTCACTTTACAATTTTCAGGTTTAACATGATAAGCTCATAACTCATCTTCCAGCTCAGAAACTTCCTGCATCTGCTTCAAATTGTGAATCTGAAGATCAGCTTTCCACTTTGGTTTGTCGGAAAATAAAGCAGAAGTGTAAAATCTTTTTGAATTTTGAATAAAGTTTCTAAACTATAAATAAAATACAAAAATAAAATGCAATGAAAGTAAACTATTTACAAACATATTTTGGTAAGCGTGTTAGGGAATCATATCAGTTATACGACAAGTTACAAGTACCGTTAAGCTTTAATTACATACTCAGAATTAAACAATTCACTTAGATTGTCGATATACTGATCCATTTAAATTCTCACACAATTTTCAATATGTCCAGGATACGGATTAGGTGTTTTAGAGACTTAAACTCATTCATGTGTCCCACTTCTTGAATATACTCCTGTATCCAAATCCCAATATTCAGTCTTACAGGTGAGTATACCACAGATGATATCTATAAGGGGTTAAATTGTGAAAACCGTGAGAGCTCAGGTCAGAACTTCCATTCAGCAGAGAGATGACGGCTTCGACTTAAGGTGTGTCCCCTTTAGAGGATCTTTTTTTACAACAGTACATGATTAGCATTTTTCAATGCTTCGTCATTTTTTATACTGAGGGCGATGCTATATTTCAAGCAAGCAGTAAAGTATTATACGGGGACTAGGCCATTGCTTCCGAATTATCAGAAGTCCCGGAATAATACCCCAGATATCACTGAGTATAAAGACCTAGTATCTCAGAAAAAGGGATCTTTCAAACAAAATTTCAGGGGTTACCTATATATCCAAGTAGTGTTCCCCACGAAATAAGTAAGTAAAGATTTAAGTTTATATCCCGAACAAACCTACTAAATGTGTAAAAATCTATCGGCACATCATCAGTGAGACTGTTTAAAACTTTTTAAACTTTCCATATCTTTAGCATACTGTAACTGTCAAACTGATGTACAATCATTTTCCCTTTTTTACACAAACTATTTTCTGGTTTTCTATTGTTTTTGTATTTTGAAAATATCTCATGTTTTTGGATTTTTGAAATTTTTTACTGTTTTTGTATTTTCTGAAAATATTACCCTAATACCTCCCCCTAAATACCAAAACAAGTAAAAAATCGACAAACCATTGCAGATTGCTTCTCAACATCATCTACAATGTCTCCTTCATCAACGCCAAGAATCCCATCCGCCACCAATAAAAGCTTCATATCGTTCAGTTTTAAAAGATATTTAAAACGATTTTTATCAAATGCCTTGGTATGTAAATCAGCTTTTTGCTCGTCAGTATTGGTTTTCTCAATTCGTATCAACTTCTTCTCGAAACAATCTCGAATGAAGTGATGTCGAATTTCTATGTGTTTAGTTTTAGCATGATGAACAGGATTTTTAGTAATGTTTATTGCTGCCTCATTATCAACAAAGATAGGGGTGTTAAGAAATTGCAAACCATAGTCGCGCATCTGTTGCTGGATCCACAAGATCTGAGAGCAACAACTGCTAGCAGATACATACTCAGCTTCACATGTGGATAAAGCCACAGAGGTCTGCTTCTTGCATTGCCAGGTAACCAATCTTGGTCCGAAAAACTGGCACCCCGCTATTGTTGATTTAGCGTTAACTTTACAGCATCCGAAATCAGAATCAGAATACCCTTCGAGCGTGAAATCGCCTTTTCTTGGATACCACAACCCCAATGTTGGAGTTCCTTTCAGGTAGCGTAATATCCTTTTCACAATCATCATATGCGAAGCTCTAGGACTTGACTGAAATCGCGCTGCAAGGTAGGTTGGATACATAATATCGGGTCTTGAAGCTGTCAAGTACATCAGCGAACCGATCATAGAACGATACATCGTTTCATCTACCCTATCTCCGGTGAGATCTGGGTTTATCCCATGATTTGTCGCTAATGGGGTGGAATTCGGCGACATTCCTGACATCCCAAATTTCTCTAGAATATCATGAACGTACTTCGTTTGATGTATGAATATTCCCTTAGGCAGTTGTTCAACTTGAAGTCCCAAGAAGAATTTCATCTCACCCATCGATGACATTTCAAATTTCTGTTTCATAACACTTTCAAAATCTTTGCACAGATTTTCATTTGTTGACCCAAATATGATGTCGTCCACGTATATTTGAACTATCAGAAGATGTCCGTCGACCTCTTTGGTGAATAGAGTGGCATCCACTTTTCCACGGATGAAGCTGTTGGCTAGCAGGTGTTGAGACAATGTCTCATACCAAGCTCTCGGGGCCTGGTGTAAACCATACAACGCTTTATCCAGCAAATAAACCTTGTCTTTGTGGATTGGATCGGTAAAGCCCGGTGGCTGTCTGACATATACCTCCTCTTTTACCTTCCCATAGAGAAACGCCGATTTAACATCTAACTGATAAACTTTAAAATTTTTCCACGATGCAAATGCTAGGAAGATTCTGATCGCTTCTAGTCGAGCCACGGGAGCATATACTTCAGTGAAATCTATACCCTCCTGCTGACTAAAACCCTGGACTACGAGTCGAGCTTTGTTTCGAATAATAACCCCTCAATCATCTCTCTTGCATTTAAACACCCATTTTGAGTTAATTTTCCTGTGACCATCAGGCAAATCTACTAACTTCCACACTCCTAACTTCTCAAACTGGCTTAGCTCCTCTTGCATCGCATTGACCCAAGAATCTTCAGTAAGCGCCTCCTTATAAGTTCTCGGTTCAATCTGCGAAATAAAAAAACTTAGTGAAAACTCAGTTTGTAACGGAGCAATTTTTGTATAAAAACAAGTAAGCCCTTGATCAATTTGTCGTCTTGTGCGGACGCCTGATTGTAATTCTCCAATAATCAATTCCTCTGGATGGTATGAAAGAGTTCGTGGCATCACCTCGCCTGGAACATCTACCTCACCCTCCAGATTTGTAATATTTTGATTTGCACTTTGTTCACTAACTGGAATAGTTTGACTTGAAATCTGAATTTGCTCCCCCTCAGAATTTGAATCACCACGATCAAATACTGGTCTGTTCTCAGATTCTTGATTGTCATTTTCTACCGTCTGATTATCATGAGCAACTTCGTTTTGTTGAATATCACCATGTTCTCCAGCATTGCTTGGACCTGCTTCATCGTCATTAGAAGTGTGCCTTTGACGTCTTGAAGACTCAGCTGGGAACCTTTCCTGAGATGACTCATACTCTCTTAGAATATCCAACTCGTCAAAGAAATCTTCTTCTTCCTCTTCTTTTTCCATGTCAAACAAATTCCACAAAGTGTCATAGTGAAAACGCCATGAATCGCCTGGATTCTGTGGTGGCATTGTATAACCTTGACATTCAACATTGTGTGCTTCAATAATCATCTTCAAGCTTGGAACAAAAACTCGTTTCAATGGACTTGAGTAACCCACAAAAATTCCTTCAATGCTCTTTGCACCAAACTTTCCAAAAGGTTCTATAACCGTGCAGGGAGACCCAAACGGTTCTAGATACTTCAAATTCGGTTTGCGGTTATTGATCAACTCAAAACACGTCTTGTTGAATTTCTTTACTGTGAGAACCCGATTGAGTGTATAGCATGCGGCTGACACTGCTTCTGCCCAAAAATTTACTGGTAGCTTTGAATCAGCAAGCATCGTCCTGGCCGTTTCAATTAGTGTTCTGTTCTTACGTTCTGCTACTCCATTTTGCTGCGGAGTGTACGGAGCACTAAATTCATGCAATATACCTCTTTCATCACAATACTCTTCCATCTTTATATTCTTGAACTCAGTACCATTGTCACTACGTAATCTTCTAATGCGTGTTTGGTACAAGTTTTCCATCTTCTTGAAAAGCGTCATCAAACGATCAAACGTCTCATCTTTTGACTTCAGAAATAATACCCAAGAAAATCTTGAATAATCGTCTGTTACTACAAGACAATAGAGATCACCAGTAATGCTTTTCACGTTCACTGGACCAACAAATCCATATGAAGTCTCTCTAAAGGTCTCGAGATTGAATTTTCTTTCTTCCCGGGGTGAGATTTCTTCTTTTGCTTTCCTTTGATGCAGCTAGTGCACTCCCCCTCAAGATGAAAACCTTTCACATGAACACCAGTAACCAAATCATTGTGTACCAGGCGATTCATTTTTCGCAAATGAATATGACCCATCTTTCTATGCCATAACCGCGATTCTTTTTCCGTTGCTCTTGACATAAAACAATGAGCCTGACCCGTGGTTGTAGTTGCCACACTCATATCCAGTATATACAAGTCATTTACTCTGGGAGCCCTCATGATAATCCATTCTTCAGGAACAACAAATCCTGGTTTCAAGATCAAACATTCTTTGTCTGTGAAGTGCGTTGTATACATCCTATCACAGATCTAAGATATACTCAATAGATTGTTTTCCAGTTCGGCGATGTAGTTTACTCTTTCAAACGTGACAATGCCATTGGATAACGTTCCTTCTCCAACTATTCTACCACCTTGATTACCTGCGAATCCCACATAACCTCCATTAAAACCACGAACATCATACAGTAGGGTTTTCTTCCCCGTCATGTGCCGAGAAGCTCCACAATCCATAATCCATCGCGAAACGGATCTTGGAAGTTCCTGCACATTTCACAAACATTTAATGAGATTTTGATGCCACCCAAGCCTCTTTTGACTCAGGTAACTTGACTTTAATGTGAGTTTTTGTTGTGTAAAGTGGCGGAAAATTTTTGTCATTCAATTTTAAGCTTTCCTTAGATCCAACCTCAACCTCTTTGTATAAGAAAATTTCATTTTTCAGAGGTTGACCAGATGGTTGATCTTTCTTAACCACATTCTTCTTTTCAGTAACCATAGACTCTGGTTTTTCAAGTTTCTCATAATAGTCCAAAGGAACATCCATTTTGACCTGTGTGGTCGAAGATGATTGTTTTTCTGACTCTAAAACCTTTGATTTTGGAGAACTTGCTTTTTGTTCAACAACTTTTGGCTTCCATGTTTGTTGAGGTGATGCAACCCGTTTGTAAAATTTGTCAATTTTAGTTACCACATTCTTTATGGGTTCATTTTTCTTAACTGATTCTTTGATAGATTCAGTTTTAACTTTTGTAACTTCATTTTTCTTCTTCAAAATCTGTTTTTCAACAAACATTGGAGCTTTTCCTTTTGCATCATTTTTCTTCTTCTGATTCTCAACAACTTCAGTCTTAGACTTAAAGTTGGTACACTTTCGTGCAATATGTCCAACTTTGTTACATTTGAAGCAAGTTCGAGTATCAACTACCCGACTTGTGCCTTCAGACTGAGGCTGTGAGGCCTTCTTCGCAAAGAATTCTTCATTTGATTTTGAAAAAATCTCAGATTCTTCATCAGAAAGTGAACTTGAACTTTTTGCAAACATCTTTTTCTCTACAAACTTCTTGTTTTGAAAATTTCTTCGTTGATTGTACTTACCACCCTGATAACCACCCAACCATCTGTTTTGATTATTGTTAGAAAAACGTGGTGGTACAACAGCTTTTTTATAGTAAGCTTTGTCTTTTTCAAAGTTCAATTGCCTCTTTGCTTGTTTCAAACCTTCAATTTCAGACACATCAATTTCCATCAACTTAAAAACATTTCTCAACTTTCCAACATTCACATTCTCTATAGGAAAATCTTGATCCGAATACAACTTATCAGATCCAGCCATCTTGTACATCACAAGACTCGGTTCTTCATTTAAGTTGTTTTTGGACTTTGATTTTGGAATGTATTTTTCCAGAAAACATTCATCATCCTCAACTGAATCACTATCAGATTTCAAAACATTTTCAACAACATTTTTAACCACTTGAGACTGAACACTATCATCAGATAATGAAGTAGAATATGTAATATCAATTGTGTCTGGAAGTTTAACTTCAATTTCTTCTTCATCATTAACCAACCCTGATTTTTTCTTTGAAAAATTGTTTAAAACTGGTGGTGGAACCTGGTGAAACCTAACCCCGGTTCCATCAAAGTAAACATCTTCGCCTGCTTTGTTCTTCCCAATTGGTTTAGGAACAATGTGTTGTAAAACAAAGCTTGCGGAGTTGTAACTTTTCAGTTTCAACTGGATACGTTCATTTTCAATTTTAGCTTCTTGGAATTGAAGCTTCAACTTAGCAATTTCATCCAGTTGCTGATTGATTAACTCTTCTTTTACTCTAAGAACACCGGTTTATCCTCAACGTCTAATCAAATCAAAAATTTAGAAAAAGGTTTTAAACTAGAAAATAAAAACTAAAAATGCTGAAAAATAAAAATAAAAACAGATAGACAAGATGAATCACTTGGATCCGACTCGTATTTAGTGTAACCTTTGATTATTTTCGCACTTTTGCACTTTTTAAGAGATTATCTTAGTTATAGTAGTAGGTCCCTCTTTTGAAGGTGACGTTACCCTCAACCCAGTAGTTTGAGTCAGCAATGATACAATCCTAAAGGGTTGGATTATTGAAAGATAATTAATTAAGTTATTAATGCATATTGTGGTAGGCCCCTCTTTTGAAGGTGACGTTACCCTCGGCTAAGTAGTTTGAGTCAGCAGGGATACACTCCTAAGTAGCCGGGTTAAAGTTTTAATAGTAGTTTACATATGAGGGGGTCAAGGAGTTCGGACCCCCGCCATCCAATACCAGTGGGTATTGAAGGAGGTCCTACTAAACTTGACCCAGGTCCTTGCAGGATCTATACACTGAACAAGGCAAGACTCTTACCAAACCATTCCCTTAACATCCGACCAGGTAGCCAACATATCTCCATATAGACCGTGGAGATATGAATGGTGAAAATATTTTATTTTATATAGACAGTAAAATAATGCCAAGACACCACGGACAAATGATAAGGAAGATTCACCTTCAACATAAGAAACTAGTTATTAAAGTCATTAATACATAACCAAATAAAAAGTGCGAAAAGATTAAAAATAAAAAAGTATTACACTAAACACTTGTCTTCACCAAGTGATGTAAGAGACTTAGGCAAACATGGTCTTTGATTGTCAAGAACTCTTACGATCAATCTTGGATCCCGAGACTACTCACACACTCTATGATGGATGATGGTGGTGGATGTGGGTTGTGATGGTGGTGGTGGGTGGGTGAAGTGTGAGAGAGGTGGTTTGCCAAGGGATGATTTGCAAGTGAGCCAAGCACCCCTATTTATAGCCTACACAGAAGCCCGGACACGGCCCCGTGTCCATTGGGCACGGCCCCATGTCCACCCATCTTCTCTTTCTTCATTAAATGCAGTTTGTCTGCATTAGTTGACCACGCCCCCGTGTCCGCTGGGCACGACCCCGTGTGCAGAAGCGTATCTGTACTATCAAGATTTGCCTAGATTCTGCGAATCTTTGCGTTGACCACGGCCTCGTGTCCGCTGGGCACGCCCCCGTGGTGGGTGATAGAAGCTTCTACAGCTTTGTCTTTTCTGCAAACACTTGGGCACGCCCCCGTGCTCATTGAGCACGGGGCGTGTTCAGCCTTCTGTTCTCTTGTTTTTGCTTGGGGAGATGCTGTCAAGCGGTCGGGCATGCCACGTTTATTCCTTTTCTTGTATTATTGTTAGATTTAGCTGCATTTTTTGCTTCTTTTGTCCATTTAAGCTCTTTTAACCCTGAAAATACAAAAGGAAGATAAAAACACACTTTTTCCAACATTAGTACTAAAAAAGGGTTAGTTTTATACCACATTTGATGTAATTTATATGTTGCATTTTGCACACATCAGTCACCCACCACTACGAACAGTCAGAAGCTCAAAACACCGGTTCACAAAGCCGGTTACCGGTCGGCATGAGGGTGGAGGTGTTTGAGGTAGATCGGAAGAGATGAAGACGGTGGTGGTGGTGGTGGTGGCGGTGTTGCTGCTGCTGTTCTCCGCTGCCACCAAGAGTTGGTGGTGGTCGGATTTGTTTCAGGTTTTTGGCAGGTATTCACCGGAGGGAGGGGGTGTTTGAGGTAGATCGGAAGAGATGAAGACGGTGGTGGGTTACTGCAGAGACGGAGGTGTGACAATTGTCAAATTTGCATGTATCCGTACAATTATTAGACAATGATTAATGCTTAATGACTGTGCTGATTTACAATTTATGACATGAATTGCTTTCTGATTATTGTTATCATACATACATATGCATCATATATTGTAAATGACATAACATTATTGCATGCAAACTTTATTGATTCAAATGATGCACGAAACAAAGTTAGCACAATTATCAGGCAAATCAGAAAAATGCTGACGGAGTTCAGTACATAGACAAACATGGTATTGAGACACAGAATGTGCCAGAAACCAAGAGTTACACTAGTATAGTGTGTAGGAAAGTAAGGATCATAAAAATTGCCTTCCTAGAGATAGTTTAAGTGCCAGAAAGTGCCTGAAACTCACTTAAATTGCTGAATTCAGCAAAAATCAGCATTTAAACACTTAAATATCATGCATAAATATGGTTAAATGGTCCAGAATGCTTTCCTAAGTGTCGGGAATCAAAACTGTCACAAACGGTAACATAAAGCTCACTAAACTGCATAGTTTAGCACCTTAACGAACCAGTAACCAACCGAACAACCGGACACTACCGAAACACCAAATTTTCACTAGAAGCATTATTTTAACATTACCAAGCTAGTTATGGTCCCTGAACATCATAACACACTATATAATCACATAACAACTAAACACCTAACTAGATTACTTGGATTTCAACTATAAACTAACTACACAATTACACCCTAATCTAGAACCCCCCCCCCCCCACCTATTCACGGCCAACATACATGGCCCACTAGTGATTTTATTTTGTTATTTTAATGGATCATGTACACAACTTTACTAAACATATAAACCACTAGCTAAACTTGTGTTGATGGATTATAAGTGAAACTCAAAGATCATAAACTTATCATTTTCACAACTCACCAACATTTCACTCTTCTTCTTCCTTCCCCTCTCCTCTCGGCCGTAACCCACACCCACACAACCATCATCATCATTCAATCTTTCAACCATTCTCTACATATTATAAGGTGTAAGAAGCAATATAAGGAAGCTAGGAGCTCTTGGAAGTTGAAGGACCTCTCATACAAGCCTTTAGCCACCTCATCTTCATCTTGTGATCATCCCTAGCCTTGAGCTAGTAGTAAGATCATTCTACACTCCATTTTACATCTTATTTAGTTGGTTAAAGAAGGATACAAGTAACTAATCTTGAAGAACACTATGAATCATGAACATGAAACTTAAACATAAGCTTAAAAATCATAAGAAATCATGTTGTTAAGTGTTATTATGCTTCTTGATTGATGATTGTTTGTGTTTATGAGGTTAAACATCATATGATCTTGCTAGATGGTGATTAAAGACATAATCTAGCAAGATGAGAGGATGATTATGTTGTAGATCAAAGTAATCATCTTTATGTTAAGGCATGAGCTTGAAGTATAACATGCTTTCTTGAAAAATAATGATCAAAGTGTAATGTAGATCATATAAATGGATGATTTCAAAGAATAATTTTCAAGAAACCAAGTTAAAATACAAGATTTACATAAACTTGGTTCTTAAAGAAATTAATCACATTTTTAGTGGTTAATCAAGTGTAGGATCATGTGTTTAACAAGAAAAACTCAAGAAGAAATATTTTTAGAAAAATGATTTACAAGTTATGAAGATCTAAATTCTTCAATAATGATGTTTTTAAATAAATAACCACACTTTAAAATGTAACTAAGCTTACTAAACACACTAGTAAGTTACTACAAATTTTTATAAATTTTCAAGTTTATGAAGTAGTGATTAAAGCTTGATTTTGACAAATTGGTAAGTATCGGTTGATTTGTTGTTGATTGTGATAATTTATAAAAAGAAAATGATATGCTTTGAAAGCATAGAAACCTCCATTTTTAAGGGGAAACTATGGCAAAATTTTCCTAAAAATTAAACACTTAGAAAAATATTTTTAAACAAATATTTACAAGTATATTTTAAACCATGAATTTTCATATAAAGTTTGCAATAATTTTTGTTACGAAAATTGTAAATATTGGAGATTGGTTTTTGATAATAAAAGTGACTAAATATGTATTTAGGAGAATATATATATAGATGTCACCACGTGTGTGAATATTTGTATATTATGTGTATTAGTTATATTATTTTAGGACTTGAAATAATATAACTCACCAAAATACCAAGAAATTACAAATACAAAATATTACCAAAATTCCAAGAAATAAATATATAATTTATACCCAAAATATTGGAGAAACCGAACAAGGAATATAACTTACATAAATATTCTGGAAATAAATTCATAAGTATATTTTGGTAATTGGTATTTTGGACACCAAGAGAACAAAAATATGGTTCTTACAATCATTACAAAATATATCATATTTTTGACAAGGAGAACATACATTATTTTTTGGTGAAAAATAGATTTATATATATTTTCTAAGTTAAACTTGAAAATATATTATTTTTGAGACTTAAATGAAAATACAATTATTTTTACCAAGAGGAAAAATTATAAATAATTTTTCTATGAATGTTTTCTTAAAATATATATTTGAGAATATATATTGGTGAATTGTTATTAAGAGTATTATTCCGGAAAAATAAATACAAAAATTAAGTATAAGAATACTTAATAAACAAAAATAAAAATATGTATTCTCGTACGTATATATACACCGGAATACGCCACCGATACTTGGCAAAAATACACAAGGTTAAGAATACGAGTATGAATACACCCATCCTTGGGAAATTATACATGTACAAATACATAAATGTGACAAGTTAAAATATATTACTTTGACAACTATTCCAAAATTTAATAAATATAATTTAAGTTAAAATATTTAAAATTTTAACAAATAATTATATAACTTGGAATAATATTGAGGACACAAAGAAACGTAACTCAAAGACAATAATTAAGGCTAAGTAAAGGCACGACCCGCCCGTCTAATAAACCGTAGTACGTTGTAGGTAGTCGTGCACACAAGTAGCAGCTTTGGGTTACATTGGATACGAAGAATGCAAGACTGTGAGTTCATGTCCCCCTTTTCATTTAACTATTTTCGGTTTTATAACTTCGGTGGTGAAGTACATGTTACAAATTGTTTACAAACGTTTACAAATGGTATGGTTAGCTAAGGAAGGTACTGCTAGATCATGTGAGTGGTGGGTACAACGCTTAAGACCATTAATCCTCGTAGTAGGACCGAGGGACATGAGTGATAGATCTATTTGGGTGTTGCGAGCCCCACCCATGAGGACCGGGATTTGGCCCATGAGGTGACTATCTATGTCTTACAGCCGGAAGCCCGGTACAAAATCCGCTAGGATTGAGCCTTCCTGCATCACGTCACACATATTAATGGCCTTACAAACCATTAATCGATCTGTTTTCCTTGTTGCTTTCATACCGAGATTTACAAATACATAGATACTTTCAATGATTTCAAGGTTTATTCGTGCACACCTACAAAACACGTGAACGCGCTCAACTTTTGTTGATGTTTTCAAACTACATGTATTTTAGGAAACTAAATGTGGATCTAGCGAGCGTTTGGAAGTTTCAAGTGATGTTTGAAATAAAAGATGTCATCCGGTGTCTAAGGGTTTGGGATTCTGTATCTTATCCTAGATAAGATACATAGTTCGAAGCCTAGTTTTTATTAGTGTCTTTCGTCGAGTCCTTATGGAACTCTAAACAATTTGAATGGTTTGTAATATGAATTTGAAGTCTGTATTTGGGATTTAAAACAATGTTGTTGTAATGTTTTAAAACTTATCTATGGATGAACATCTTGGGTTTTATCATATAGTTGTTTGATATGGTTGAATTCAATGATATTAAGCAAGTCACACATAATCACGCTTCCGCAAAAGTCAGGGTGTCACAGGAGGGGGGTGGGTTGCAAGTAAGTATCGTCGGTTCCCCTTCTCTCTCATCGAAGATGACCATGGTGGTGGAAAACAAATGAGGAAGAAGACACAGGGTGAAGATTTAAAAGGAAGGGAGAGACGGTGATATTTAAATGAAGAGAGAGAGGGTGAGATTTAAAAGGAAGAGATAGAGGGTGAGATTTAAATGAAGAGAGAGGGTGAGATTTGACATTTGGTGTAACACCTGTGCCTCCACGGCCATCAAACAAATACCGAACCAATGAAATATTATATTTCATACTTGGGATTTGTAAAAATATGTGTATCATTTGCACATATCAATTTTTGTTCAATTCCAAACTCTAAATCGCTTTCTGGAAGGTTATACGCGCACCTATGCGTAAATATAACCAGTTTAATGCAACAAACACTCCGGAATAGTGACATAGGCTTAACATACCTTAAATAACCTTTACATAACTTAGAAATAAGTTTTGAAGGCTTTGGTATGCCGAAATCAAGTTAATTCGCTTACAGGGACTAAACTTGACAAACTGCGAAAGTATGCCAATTTGAACTGTAACGAACATTCCGGAACATGAACATAAGTTAAACATACCCTAAATATCCTTCACATAGCTTAGAAATAGGCTTGGATGGGTTCGGTGTGCTAAAATAAACTTTTGGGTCATTCAGGGACTAAAAGTGTCAAAAAGTGCACAAGTTTGCATTTTCGCGCATAACTTACGTTCTGAATACATCCGGACATCCAAAAATTTATGTAAGCATGACTATATTTTATTTTAGTGTTTGGCATAAAAAAAATCCATTCGTCACGCCATTTGGATCGTTTTTCACGCTTATGCGCATTCCGTCGTAATTAACCGAATAAAGCAATCGTACGGCTAAACGAACCGACATCCGATATATTTTTGAACCCATTTTAAGTTCCCTATACTTTAACTTCATTTTAGAGCTTTGAAATGGGGTTAACGGGGCTTAAACGTGTCAAAAATGCATCGAAAACCAAGATAGGGGGCTGCAGGGACCAAAACTGACATTCTGCCAAACTTCATTTGTTGCGGACCGTAAGGGTTATTTGTTACGGTGTGCAACAAATGCCCAGATGCAGCAAATCGTTTCTTGGCTGCTGTCTTCAGCTCTTAACCCCTCCAAAAGCCAAGTACAAGTGTCAAAACCCTATGGTGAGTGCCCAATTAGTTACCACAACATCTTGACAAGTGTACGGGCTAGATCATTCCCTCTTCTCCAAGAAACGATCTTAACGGTGGACCGAAATCTATAAATACCCATCACATTTTCATTCATTTCTCACAAGAATCTGATCAATTGTGCTCTAAGTTGAAACCTTTGTTTCATACCTGAGCTATTTTGATCTAGATTAGCATTCGGGGACCCTTTGTAAGTGTTCCTTCGTTCTTTTATTGCTTTTCGAGTCCGAAAGTCAAACTTTGTTTGACTTTCAGCGTTGACCAGCTTATGGTCAATGCGAAGTTCGTTAGAACTTCACAACGTGATTGTAATCACGATGGTTATAGTCCTAGTGACTATGCCTACTGATTACCACGTTGTCTAGGGTCGTAAGGGTAAGCGACTTGATCAGTCGCTTATGCTTTCGAACTCGACCCATTTGGTCGATCATTAGAATCCGACCAAACACATTAGGTGACCATAGTATATAGGGAATAACCTTCCGAGGTTATACCTTATGGTCACGACGTTTAAGTAGTTGTATGATAGGTAGTTTATACGCCTTAGGTAAATTACCAGAATACCCTTTTCATGCATAATTGGTAATTAAGCATATGTAACCTAAACTTTTGCCACATAACTGATTATGTAACATGTTTAAGCATATAACACTTGTCGTAGGACTAGTTAGGCGGTCCGAACGCGTTTTACGCGAACGACGCGTTAAAGTAGCATAAGCTACCTAAACGGGTCATAATGGGTCGTAAGCACTTAGGTTAAGTTTCAATTAGTATGTAGGCTTTGTTAAACCATATCACATGAGTTCCTACACTCATTTGGTTTACAAACCCTCATGCTACCCAGTCTTCCGATTTAGGTCCGGTTTATTAACATAGTTACCTATATTAGGTGCCGTTTGATTCCGAGATCTCTAGCATTGCTTGGTGGTTATCTTAGGACTACTGAACAATCTCATGTGAGTACATAGAACCCCTCTTTTACTGTTTTCCAAACTGTTTTGGGGTGAAACACATGTGCCTACTTGTTACTTTCGTGCTTTCCTGTTTTCACATCATATACCTGCTATGTTTGTTAGTACATTATAGTACATGATTTCATTACATTTCATGCTACGTATGTCCATTGTGTGCATACTTAGTACATCGTTTTACATTACACTTCTGCTATGTATGTTGACTGATAGCATGCTAGCACATTGATTTACATGACTTTTCTGCTTTGTATGTTAACTAAGCATACTTAGAACATTGTTTTCATATGACATGTATACAACTGCTATGACATTTGGTTTGCACAAACGAGACTATTATACGTTCATTAACATTAGCTACGCCGCTCGGTAGTAAGTAGTGGTACCATAGGACTTGACAAATCTCATTCCTGAAATCTCGGGTTTTGTTTGGACGTAAGGAATGACCGAATCCGAATACATTTTCATTTTGATAACTCACTTTTACATAGTTATCCGACTGTCGCAAGGCTTGGATGTATGAATTTTCACAATACCGCATAAATGTTCGTATTTAGTAAAGCATGCATTATTCTACAAAGCATAACTTTTGATTTATTCAAATACTTTGTTTTGTACATTTTTACTTGTGGTTTAAGTAGACTCATTTTACTTACCATACATAACTTTTGACTATACATAAACATTTACACATTACTTGACTACTTTTGGACTTCTTAACATTTGACATGATTTGCATTTGATCATGCATTTCCACAAAACATAACTTTGATTTAAACCAAGTTTTACTTCAATACTTTGTTTTGTGCGTTTCACCTATGGTTTAGTTGATGCATTTCACTAGCCATACATATCATTTTGGTTACACATTACATGGTTTACATTTGACACATAAACACTTTTGACATTGGTTATACATTACATGATTTACATCTTGACATAAACATTTTGACACATTATTTCAATACATTTGGCAGTTGGTTTAAACATAGACATCTTACATTGTTGGTTTGGTTTGAGTAAGTGATTTAAGTAACGAGGCATGTGTAATATGATACAAGCATGGTGGATACGCCGCTAGTACTTCCTATATATAAGTGCTTGTATGGTATTACATATCGTAGCGTTATTTAAATCATTTCAATTTAGACATATAACATTTTATACAAATAACATACTTTTCACAATACATTGTTTTACAAACAACTTGATTTATACAAACTCATTTTACTTGATTATTCGTTTAACCATACATTATTCTCTTATTTATACATATCATCTGAACTTATCGTTTTTCAAATGATTTACAAAACAAAACAATTAACAAGGTTCATGACTAAATTTTATTAAACATTTTCTTAAACTTAAGTCATGAATCCCATTTTCACAAAACCTATGTACTCGCCGGCATTTTTATGCTGACGTACCTATTTTCACATGTGTTTCAGGAAATGAAGCATAGGATTGATCAAGATACACTTAGGCGGACTTGGGCCTTAGTGACAATAAAAGATGGAAGACTAGTTAATTTTGTTATACTTCTTTGTTTGTTAAGACATTGTAACTATTTTATTCAATAAAACAATACTTCAATTTCCATGTGTTATGAAACAATGATTCTGTTACAACACTCCCCGACGTTTTCCGCCACGTTTTGTTGTTTTACGTGGTCGGGGTGTGACATTTGGGGTAAATGACCAAACTACCCTTTTGTTGGCAAAATATGATTGGTGGAGAGTGGTTCTCATGGTTCTTACAACTGGAGGTGTTTTTCATTATAGCGCTCCCCTATATATATATATATATATATATATATATATATATATATATATATATATATGGGAGGGATAGAAAGAAAACCCATATTATTTAAGAAAACTAAGAAACCCAAATGAATGAACCTCCTTTTTGTCACATGTTACACCTTTTTGCAGACTGTGTTACGTGTAAGAACCAAAGGCTGCCACGTGTTACGTGTAACAGCTAAAACACCATGACTTGAATCACAATACAATTAAAACACCATTGTATGAACATAGACATAACACCATGGACTAAAACATCCGATTGAAATGTATTTTTTTTTTGTATATATAAGTATAGCAATATGGTACTCATATTAAAGATAAAAAACGCTCGTTATTATGGTATAGTTTTTTTTGAAGTCACGTATAAAAAGATATTGACGTTTAAAAAATGAAGGGGGAAACTTGCATATGCATTAAGGTTGATGATAGTTTCTTTATTTAAATAATATATAAAAAGACACTATTACCCCTAATCTAGCCAAACTAGTAAAAAAAACATAAAACATAATTTACATTTTAAGCCCCTTTTGATCTCAACCATTAACTACAAGATCTAAGGGCTTAAAACACTTCTTACCTTTCTCACAAAAGAACCCCTTTTTACAATAACACACCCTATATATACACACATATATATATATATAGAAAAAGTATATCGTACATTTTGGCTTAACGTACTTCACGTACGATAACGTGCGTGATTTGTTCTATAACATGCGTGATTAATGTTTTCAATATGCGTGATTATTGTGTTTCAACATACGTGATTTTGGATTTTTGAGTTATAACGTGCGTGATTTTAAAATGAACGTGCGTAATTACCTGTCGTACGTGAAGTACGTTAAGCCATAATGTACGCTAACCTTCCTCTCTATATATATGTATGGTGAGGATCATGAGAAAACTCTATCAAACGATTGATATTTGTGATTTTTTCTAGGGCTTAATTTTTAGAGGTTAGAGTTTAGTTTTAACGTTTAGTTTTTACGTGTTAGTCTTCACGGATTAGCTTTTAGGGTTTAGTTTTTTTGTGGTTTAGTTATGGTATTATAGAGTTTTCTTACAAAGAGGGGTTTTCTTATGATCTCTCTCTCTTTATATATATATATATATATATACACACACACATATCCAAAACCTTATGAAATAATCTCAGACACAAGATCTTTGTGATTTGCAGCTTAGATTGATGCGGTGATATTTTCGTAAATATGTAGAACTTTAAAACTATCAGGAGGGTAGGAGCAGTAGAATAGGAAGATCAAAGCAAAAAAGCTTGCACATGCCATTTCCACCGTCGTTTTTAACTGTCCATTTTTCTTATTATAGATTTTTTTTAATTGCACCTTATTATCTATCGTTTTTTTATATTTCAAATGAGCATAATGTTGCTATGTTTCTTAAATAAAAAAAGATGAACTAGGTGTTGTATGAACTTAACAGTTTATGGTATTTTTACCCAGTTTCAAAAACACTATAAATTTATGGTGTTTTAATGGCGTTAATATGGTGTTTTTACTCAGTTAAAAAACAACAAAAAATACTACATAAAAATACCCGGTTTAAAAAACACTATAAGTTTTAGGGTGTTTTTTTAATTCATGGCGTTTTCGGCTTTGTATAGTTTTGTTAACTCGGTTTTTATTCTTGGTAAATGTACAGTTGTAGTTTATGGTGTTTTGTAATTAATGGTGTTTTTTTTTAATTCACTTGCTCATATTTGAATGTTGATAAAAAAAACACCATAAACATACAGTTCTAAAATACCACAAACATGCAATTTTAAAAAACATTATAAACCTGCAATTCTAAAAAACCTCATAAACACGCAATTCTAAAAAAAATACCATAAAGATGCAGTTTTGGAAAACACCGTAAACTTAATGTTCTAAAACACCATAAATCTTTTGTTTCTAAAACACCATAAACCTACTGTTCTAAAAAACACAAACACCGTAAACTTAATGTTCTAAAACACCATAAATATGTTGTTTCTAAAACACCATAAACCCACTGTTCTAAAAAACACCATAAAACACCCAGTTCCATGAATTCCCACAAAAATGCCATAAAAACATAGATAGAGAAAATGCCATAAAAATCTTGTTACAAAATCACCATAAAAATCCCAGTTTATTTGTTTTCAAAAGTATTCAATAGTATACTTGTTGGAAGGATAAAAGACACTCTATTTTGTGGTGTAATTTAAAAAAAAACTACTAACCCATAAAAAGGTTACGAACGTTTAAACAAGACGGGGACGTGACATGTGACTTGCATGTGTATGTTGTTTGGTATGTGAGTGGCATGTGTATGTCGTTTTGATGATATTGCCCTTAGTGTAAGTTAACATCAGTGTCATAGGTCAACACCAGATCTCTTCCTACATTTTGAAGATTTTGCCTCTTTGTAGAGTATCATTCTCATATATATATATATATATATAGGGGAAGGATCCACTAAAAAGTGTATTTTGCCTAAGTAGCCTAAGAAGGATTGTGATGATGACATGTGGCACTCCTAATAAGTAGGAATGAAGGGTATTTTAGTCCTTATAAATAGGAGTGAAAATGACATGTGACACCCCTTTGTTTTTTAAAAATACAACAAAAAGAATCTAGTACAAAAAATCTAGCACAAAAAATCTAGTACAAAAAAATATAGCAAAAAAATCTAGTACAAAAAATATAGCACAAAAAATGTAGTACAAAAAAAAATATAGCACAAAAAAATCTAGTACAAAAAAATATAGCACGAAAAAATTCAGCAAAAAATGTAGTACAAAAAATCCAGCACAAAAAATTGAGAAAAAAAATTAAGACAAAAAAATTCAGCACAAAAAATTTAGCACAAAAATATAGTACAAAAATCCAGCACAAAAAAATGTTATACAACATAGAAATACAACACATTTTAGTGGGTTTTTTTAGTCTTCATATTTTATATAGCAATATGGTACTCAAATTAAAGATAAAAAGACGCTCGATTTTACGGTGAAATTTTTACGAAAAAATAATGTCGTATAAAAAAGTTATTAACGTTTAAAAAATGGGGGTGGAATATGCATGTGCCTTGCATGTGGAGAGAGAAAGCCCATAAATAGGATTTTCCCAAGATACCTTTGCACTCCTCCTTTTTCCTACACTTTCATCTTAACCATTGATTTGAAAAATGAATGGTTAAGATTACTTCTCATCCTACTTAGGCAAAATAAACTTTTTATTTGATCTTACCCCTATATATATATATATATATATATATATATATATATATATATATATATATATATATATATATATAGGCAAGGAGTTGGCCAGAAAGTCCAAATTTCCTAAAAAGTGTAAAAAGTCATAAAACACTATAATGTCAACCATAAAACACACAAAAAACCCACAAATAATATGATGAAGATTACTAAAACATCATGTATGTGGGTTTTGTGTTGTGTTTTAGATGTTAAGGCTCTGATTATGGAATGACAAATATTATTGTGTTTTATGTTGTTTAGCATTTTGTGTTTTATATTCATAGTTATACGATGGTGCGTTTGAAGTTTTTATGGACTATTAGAGTTTGAATATGGTGTTTTAGTAATATTCATTCTATTATTTGTGAGTTTTAGGTGTGTTTTATGCCTGAAATTATTGTGTTTTATGACTTTTTACACTTTTTAGGAAACTTGGACTTTCTAGCCGAACCTCACCCTATATATATATATATATATATATGGTTATGGTAAAATGAAAACTTCTATGAGTTGTGACAACTTAGAGAACTAGGCCAAAAAGAAGGCTTGTTTATAAAATAAAAAAAAAGTTCGCCAAAAATCCTAAAAGATAACCTTTTCTCAAAATAGAAAATAATTTGTTGATGTACACTAGCGTAAATAAAACCCTTACAGTGGGGTAAATGCTGATGTCAACAACATTTAACAATGGTGTAAAATGGCTAAAAACACCGCTCGGATTTTTTTACGGATGTGTTTGTAGCATGTTTATCTACGTTAGTGCAAAAAATAGTGGGAAAACTCACACAGAAGTAGGAGTTCTCACAACTCGTGGTAGTTTTATCTTGATCTCTATCACATATATATGTATATATATGTGTATATATATATATATATATATATATATAGTGGGGATCCTACGGGGAAAGTGTGTTTTTCCTAGAAAGTCTAGGAAGCGATCTGAGCCATCCAATGGGTGTGTTTAATGGTTGAGATCATCTTGGTGGCATTTTGGTAATATGTGTTTCTTAAAAATAGGATTATTTAATTAATCAGGGGTAGATATGTCATTTAGCTTGTTTTAAATATGGAAATAATTGTCATTCCATAACCACCCCACATTTCATGCGATTTTTTTTTCTCTCTCTCTCTCTCTCTCTCTCTTCCTTCTATCCTTCATGAAGAAACACATCGTATTAATCTGCTTGCTATTAAAACACAGCGTCAAGAAATCCTCCAGCATTACCAGCATGGATGGTAAAACACAGTGTTTAAATTTGCTTGCTGTTAAAACACAACTGTATAAATCTGAATGCTAAAACACAACTGTATGAATCTGCTTGCTGTTAAAACATAGCTGTATGAATCTGAATGCTAAAACACAACTGTATGAATCTACTTGCTGTTAAAACACAACTGTATGAATCTGCTTGCTGTTAAAACACAACTGTATGAATCTGAATGCTAAAACACAACTGTATGAATCTGCTTGCTGTTAAAACACAACTGTATGAATCTGAATGCTAAAACACAATTGTATGAATCTGCTTGCTGTTAAAACACAACTGTATGAATCTGTTTGCTATTAAAACACAACTGTATGAATCTGAATGCTAAAACACAACTGTATGAATCTGATTGCTGTTAAAACACAACTGCATGAATCTGAATGCTAAAACGCAACTGTATGAATCTGCTTGCTGTTAAAACACAACTGTATTAATTTTCTTGCTGCTAAAACACATCGTCAAGAAACAGAGATGATACGAACAGTATTTGAATGGTGATGATGAACTCGGAGATGGTGGAGATGGAGAAGTGTTTGACGATGACGAAGACGAAGAAGGTTGAAATACAAAAAATCTTGGAGAAATAGTTTCCATAATTATAGGCATTGTTAGTTAATGAGAGATAAAATTCCAAAAATAAAATAAAATGTCAAATTACACAAGTGTCCTTTTAGTTAAAATCCCTCCATGCCACGTGTCACATTCTTATTGCTTCCTAGACTTTCTAGGAAAAACCCACTTTCTACGCAACTCCTCCTATATATATATATATATATATATAGGGGGCGCTAAAATGAAAACCACCCCCAGTTGTAAGAACCATGAGAACCACTCTCAACCAATCAGATTATGCCAACCTAAAGGGTATTTTAGTCATTTACCCTAAATGTCAAATCTTCCCTCTCTCTTCATTAAAGTCACTTTAAATAGCTCTCTCCTCTCTCCTCTCTCATCTCTCATCTCTTTAATTTTTTTTGCCACTCACACCGCCTTCCTTCTCTCAAATGAATGGCCGATCCGTCAAGCAGGTCATAAACCGCAATCCGAATATCGACTCCACCTCCGTTCGTTAGTTCACCTTCACCGGCCAATGAGCGAAAAATAAAACTGACCGGTGAACCAGATCCACTCCACCAGATATGGCAGGGCTACTAGCATGGGCGGCGGATGTAGTCAGATCCGGCGGTGGCGCCACCAGCGAGGAAGACGAGTCCGATTCCATCCCCTTAATATTCAGTCCTGAACAGGAAAAGTACGTTTGAGACTTAAACATCAAAGCAGCGGCGTTGAGCCGCTCCGTACAAGACCTCCGGCAGCGTATACCTCCGTCGGATATCTCGCAACGCCTCCCGGACCTCCACCTCCACTCACTCGCCTCCAACGCTGCCCTAGCTCTCAATTGAATGCTCACTCTTCTACTAAAGAACAGGTATTTTCGTAAATCTGTTGAATATGATGGCGCAATTGAGAATTTGTGTAATTAGAGTGAATTTAGTTTGATTTGTAAGTAGATCTGTAGCACTGGAGTACAGTTAGTTTATTAGTTTCAGATTTAGTTAAACATGTTAGTAGTAGATTTAGAATTTTGAAATAGTAGTTAGATCTGTAGCACTGGAGCAGATTCAGAATTTTGAAATGTAATTTTGTTTTACTATGATAGATAGAAAGGACATGATATGGATCTGTGAATGAACTAGATATGTTAGACAAGTTTCGATCATTCAGTCCAGATTCAGATTTGGCTTTGGGGATTATTTTGGGTTTGGGTTTTCGGCTCGGTTTCGGGTCTCGGTCAAAGCTGGTCAGCCGCGGTTCGGGGTGTGGTTCGACGGGTCAGATTGTGGTTCGTGACAATTTGGGTCAATTAGTCAAACCCGGTCAACTCGGTTCGATGTCGGGGCAAAACCAGACCCGGTTAACTCAGTTCGATGACGGCGATTATGTGGGTTTGGGGTTGTTTGATAATTGATAATTGTGATTGGTTTATTGTTGTATTTTGAAACGTAAACTTTTTTAACGTAAAAACGTAAACTTAAAACATAAAACGTAAAAATTTTAACGTAAAACTATAAATTTTTTACGTAAAACGTAAACTTAAAACTTAAAACGTAAACTTTTTAACGTAAAACATAAAACGTAAAACGTAAACTTTTTAACGTAAAACGTAAACTTTTTAACATAAAACGTAAAACGTAAAGCGTAAACTTTTTAACGTAAAACGTAAAGCGTAAACTTTTTAACGTAAAACGTAAAACTAAAACTTTTATGTAAAAACTTTTTAACGCAAAACGTAAAACTTTTTTACGTAAAACGTAAATTTTTTTTATGTAACCTGTAAAACGTACAACGTAAAACGTAAACTTTAAACGTAAAACGTAAACATCTATGTAAAACGTAAAACTTTTTTATGTCAATTGTAAAAAACGGGACATAAAAATCGGACGCTAAAAAACGGTGCGTAAAACCGGGAATAAAAAACCGCACGTAAAAACCCGGTCGCAAAAACGGCGTGAAAAAAACGGCGCGTAAAACGGGCCGTATAAACGGCGCGTAAAAACGGGACTTAAAAATGGGAAGCTAAAACGACGCGTAAAAACGGGACGTAAAAAATGGGGCGTAAAAACGGCTTGTAAAAAATGTGACGTAAAAAACGGCGCGGTAAAAAACGGTGCGTAAAACCGGGCATAAAAAACGGCACTTAAAAACCTGGTCGCAAAAACGGTGTGAAAAACGGAGCGTAAAACGGGTCGTAAAAAAACGCGCGTAAAAAACGTGTCGTAAAAAAACGCGCGTAAATTTTTTTTATCAAAAAATCTGATTTCAAAATGTTGTTTAATAAAAAAAAATCTGATTTAGAAAAAAAACAATTAATGCAATAGGATAAAAATGTAATAAAAAACAATAAAATTAATAAGACAAAAAAAAACAAAATTACTTAAATACCCTTTTAGATTAAAATATTAAAGACATAATAAGACAAAAAGAATTTGATATTACTTTTAACTACTTTTAATCTCATCCATCCATTTTGAAAATCTAATGGCCAGAAAGTGGTTCCCGCGGTTCTTACAACTGAATGTGGTTTTCATTTTAGCAGTCCCCTATATATATGTATATATATATATACACATATGGGGAAGGATCCACTAAAAGGTGGATTTTGCCTAAGTAGTCTAAGAAAGATTGTGATGGTGACATGTGACACTCCTTATAAGTAGGATGGAATGGTATTTTGATAATAAAACATTTTGATCCTTATAAGTAGGAGTGTGAAAATGACATGTGGCACCCCTTTTGTTTTCTAAAAAATACAACAACAAAAAAATCAAGTATAAAAAATTTAGCACAAAAAATTCGGTACAAAAAAAATATAGTGTTAGTGCAAACGTCTGTAGCTTCCGTTAGCATTTAGTCATATTTTGTATGATAGTGAACAATTTATGTTTATGTTTGTATGTATGATAGCTAGATCAGCAGAGCAGGATATGGAGCTAGATTGTTATAAGTGCTTGACTTTTGTTGACTTGTGCCATCCGATCGGACAGCTGTCCGATCGGTCAGCAATGTCAGCCGATCGGACAGCATTCCATGCTAGCCGATCGGACATCACTTACCACTATCCTGATGCTGCCTATAAATACCCGTCCGGGTGTGTCATTTGTAACTTTCTGACTCGGGGAGAACTTTGTCAGTGTCTGTCTTCTACTGGTGCTTATGTACTTTCAGAACGTTTGAATAGAAAGATCAGACTGCAGTTAATCGTTGAATTCTGTGTCGTATATCTGTGATTTGTCATAATGGATTCCGCACATTAGACAGTCTCGATTCATCTAGTTCCTGACGAACAGATCCTATACAAGGGACCAACATATAGCACAAAAAATTTAGCAAAAAAAATTTTAAGACAAAAATTCAGCACAAAAATGTTGTACAAAAATCCAGCACAAAAAATGCTATACAACATAGAAATACAACACATTTTTGTGGGTTTTTTTAGTTGTCATATTTTATATAGCAATATGGTACTCAAATTAAATATAAAAAGACGTTTGATTTTATGGTGAAATTTTTATGAAAAAATAATGTTGTATAAAAAAGTTATAAACGTTTAAAAAATGTGAGTGAAATATGCATGTGCCTTGCATGCGTAGAGAGAAAGTCAATAAATAGGATTTTTCAAATATACCCTTACATTTCTCTTTTTTCCTACATTTTCATCTTAACCATTGATTTAAAAAATGAAAGGTTAAGATTCTTTCTCATCCTACTTAGACAAAAATAAACTTTTTTTTATCTTACCCCATATATATATATATGAACATGATCAGGAGAGAACGCCTCAAAGTGTGAGAACGATTCTCAGCCACAAGATCTTAGTGGTTTGTGGCTGAGATTGATGCGGTGACATTTTTGTAAATAATAGGGGCCTTAGAACTACCAGGAGGGGTATAATAGGAAGATCCAAACAAAGGTGCACATGCTAATCAAATGCCATTTTCCCCCATCATATTTAAACGATAATAACTTTTTTATACGTGATTATTTTTCAAAAAAAAAATACACCATAAAACTCAGCTTTTTTTAATCTTTCCAACGAGTATATTATTGATATACTTTTCGAAAAAAAATTAACTGGGTTTTATGAAGTTTTTCTGAACTGGTGTTTTATGGTGTTTTAGACTATGTATTTTCATGGCGTTTTTCTGAACTAGGTGTTTTTATGGCGTTTTAACTAGGTATTTTCATGGCGTTTTTCTGAACTGAGTGTTTTATGGCGTTTTTCTGAACTGAGTGTTTTATGGCGTTTTCAACTGAGTTTTTTCATGGCTTTTTTCTGAACTAGGTGTTTTATGGCGTTTTTAACTGGGTATTTTCATGGCGTTTTTCTGAATTGAGTGTTTTTTATGGCGTTTTATTTGAACACCCAGTTCATGTGAGTGGGTTTTTTGACAATATTACCCTTTAGTGTAATTTAGCATTAATGCCACATGTCACCACCAAAATCATTCTCACCGTTCTCACACTTTTCACCGTTCTCTTTAAATCCTGACCCTACATATATATATATATGTATATATGTATATATGTATATATGTATGTATATATGTATATATGTATGTAAATATGTATATATATGTATATATGTATGTAGAGTAGGAGTTCTGCGGAAAGTGTGTTTTTCCTAGAAAGTCTAGGAAGCGATCTGGGCCATCTGATTGGTGTTTTTAATGGCTTAGATCAAATGGATGGCATTTTCGTAATATCTGAGTTATATAATTAGAGACTTTTAATATAGCGAGGGTATTTTGGTAATTGGAAGTGTTTTAAATCAGTCAAGAAACTGCCATATCAATAACCAATCCCTAAAATCATGTGATTTCCCCTCTTTCTCTCTCTCTCTCCCTAACCGCAACCAAAGAAGAACCACACATATTTCCTGCAAATATTCTTCTCCGATTGGTCATATATCGGTTCCTTCGAGGTATAAGCCGATCATGACGTCATCAGGCACGCCTTCTGTTTGACAGTTGATCAGTGTTGTTGATGTTGCTGACGGTTGTCGTTCAAACAGTAGTCGGAATCGTTGGTCGGCCGGTGATGTTTCCCTATCGGTTGTTGTTTTTCATACTTGTTTCAATTTTTTTTTTCTATCATTGAATCGGGTTCTTATTTTTAGTCAATGGACCTCAATGCTTGACATCTTAGAGTGGGCTCTAGATGTAATTGGGGTTACCTACAGATGTAATTGTGTTTTAAAATGACATCTGAATATGTTGATGATGGCAGTGTGTTTTAAGGTTTATGTGTTTTACCATTTTAATGTTGATGATGACAGTGTGTTGAAGACGAAGATACTGGGTTGTGTTGAAGACGAAGACACTGACAGTGTGTCCAACAATCTGCTTGCTGTTAAAACACAATGTCAAGAAATATGCTTGCTGTTAAAACACAGTGTCAAGAATCCTCCAGCAATCTGCTTGTTGTTAAAACACAGTGTCAAGAATCCTCCAGCAATCTGCTTGCTGTTAAAACACAGCGTCAAGAAATCTGCTTGCTGTTAAAACACAGTGTCAAGGAAATCTGCTTGCTGTTAAAACACAATGTCAAGAAATCTGCTTGCTGTTAAAACACAGTGTCAAGAATCCTCCAGCAATCTGCTTGCTGTTAAAACACATCGTCAAGAAATCTGCTTGCTGTTAAAACACATCGTCAAGAAATCTGCTTGCTGTTAAAACACAATGTCAAGAATCCTCCAGCAATCTGCTTGTTGTTAAAACACATCGTCAAGAAATCTGCTTGCTGTTAAAACACAGCGTCTTGTATGATTTAAATTGAAACTGTCAATTTGATTTAAATGGAATATTTAGTTTCCATAATTTTCTGGTTAGTTAGTTATCCTAATAAAATAATCCATAATTAAAATAATATTCAAATTACACAATTGCCCTTTTAGTTAAAATCCTTCAATGCCACATGTCGCGTTCTTATTGCCTCTAGACTTTCTAGGAAAAACACACTTTCCGCAGGAACCCTACTCTATGTATGTATATATATATATACACATACATACTAGTAGGATGCCCGCACGATGCTGCGAGAGCGACACATCGCATTGCGATACTCATTTTTGGTAGTTTTCTTATTCATATAATATTTATTGTAGCATCATTGTGATATATACATCAAAAGCGAAGTAATCGGGGAATCCATTTCATTGTGTTGTGAATGGTTCCGTTGGTTCAGTTTTACTCTCAATCGAAGCCAAAACCAAAGTTATCGATTAGTCTTTTTTTTATTAACCAATCTGTTTTCGGTTAATCACTTCGATTTATCCGGTTAGATTAACTTTTTCTTTGGTTCATCTAATTTCAGTTTTTTTGGACGGCTAGATCACCCGGTTAGGCCTTTGGCCTTTGATCACCCAGGTCACGAGTAGGAATCCCGCAGTTGGCATATTATTGCCAGTTTGAACCGGTGCCACAGTTCGCCACCTGCAAGATTCAACACTGAGACCTCCCGGGCAAGAACCCCACATAAGTGGGTAAACCTTCCCACCTCCCCCAAACCAATTGGTCTATGGATCATTGGCCATCTAATTTCAGTTAATAGCAAAAATCAAAGTTGGGCTAAAACTTTTGTTTAAAAATAGAGTTAATTGCCAAAATTGTCCCTAAGGCTTAGGCATGTTTGTTATTTTCATCAAAACAACTTTTTTGTACCATATAGTCCTTCTTGTTAGGGATTTTTTTGCCATTTTTATCCAAACGTCTGACTTTTTTTTGCCAAAATCGTCCCTGAGATTTGGGATCTTTTGCCATTTTCATCCAAATGTTTGATAGAAAAAAATCAAGCAAATTAGATGTTTGGATGAAAATGGCAAAAAAATCCCAAAAGTGAAGGACTATACTGTACAAAAAAGTTGTTTTGGATGAAAATGGCAAACATGCCTAAACATCAGGGACGATTTTAGCAATTTACTCTTAAAAATATATAGAATTGAGGTATAGATACATGAAACGAAATGAAAGTATAAATATATGAAATAGAGATAAAAAAATATGAAATAAATGAATTAGAGGTATAAAAGCTAGAAATATATGAAAATATGAATGATTCGGTTCGGTTAAGCTAATTTTAGTTAAATGAGAGTACAAAAAAATTGATAACCGTTTTTTGGTTAAATCGGTTTTCAGTTTTTGGTTGATTTCGGTTCGGTTTCGTTTGTTTTTGGTTTGGTTTAGGTTTATGATTTAGTTATTGTTCACCGATAACCGGTTTTAGTTAATAACCGACAGGTGCGCGTTGTGCGGTGGGAAACACAGACATTGCCGCGGTGTGCATTGTTCGGTTGGTTAGATTATTATCCTCAACCCAAATCGAGGTCATCGATTAGTCTATTTTATTAACCAATCTGTTTTCAGTTAATCGATTTGGTTTATTCAGTTAGATTGACCGTTTTTGGTTTGATTCATTTAATTTCGGTTAATAGCCAAAACCAAACTTGGTCTAAATTTTTTTATTAGGAATACATTAAATTTAGGTATAAATACATGAAATGGATGTATAGGTACATGAAATGGAGATACAAACACATAAAATGGGGGTATAAATGTGAAATACATGAACTGAATGTATAAAAGCTAGAAATATATGAAAATATGAATGGTACGGTTCACTTAATTTTGGTTAAAATGAGGGTACAAAAAAATCGATAACCGTTTTTGGTTAATTCGGGTTTCGGTTAATCAGTTTTTAGTTAATTCAGTTTTTGGTTGATTTCGGTTCAGTTCCGGTTAACGATTCAGTTATTACTTACCGTTAGAGACTGTTAATCACGTAACATATCAATTTTTTAATTAAAAAAACTATAGCAATAGTATACTCAGATTAAAGACAATTAAATACTCGTTTATATACTGTAATTTAAAAAAAAAATATTAACGTACCAAAAAGTTATGACCGTTTAAAAACGTGAGGGGAGTGATTAAAGTGTAATCTAGATAAGAGGATTAAATTGACGATATTTAATCACTTGACATTTTGTAGCTATTAACATTCTGGAATATTGACTAAGTACGTTGGACTTTAATCACTTGTATACTAAGGCATCATCTACTTGTACATTTAAATTCACACGTCAATAATGGCCAAGAAAACTATCTAAAAGTCGACAAAAATGAGTTGGTCGTTACGGTACTTTTGGATTTTTTTTTAAATATTATAGTTTATAAGATATGTCAAGAATACATAAAAGAATTATAAGTTTGTTGTGGAGGGGGAAAAGTGTAACTAATTATCCATAATTATGTTAAAACTCAGAGATTTAAATGTAATAAAATGGGGGCTAAAATATAATTATTGTTTAAAAGATCATTTACCCTCATTTTATGGGTGTATTTATAAATTAAGAGGGAAAAAATTCTTATTTTTTTGGGTATCTTAAAATATCACTCACTCATGCATTATTATAATATATAGCATAGATATATATAGGGTGAAGATCATTTAGGAACCACCATTTATGGCGAGAACCACGAGAACCAATGTGAACACAGTCAAAACTAATTAAAAAAGCTTAAAAACACACAAAAAAAAATTGAATTTTTTTTAATAAAAAAATCTCGATTTAACTGTCAAAAATAAAAGAATAATTGTTTTTAGCTGGGCTTAACAAGGCTAATGGGCTTAGGACTGAGCTGATGGGCTTAAAGAATTGTACTGCATGTTGATATTGCCAAGGGCACAGCATAGTGGGGGCGGGAGGGGGCGGCCGAATCCCGAACTTTTCGCTCAGTAGTGGAGAGTATTTAGTTTCCATATAGAAATTTTTGGGTGTATACGTTTTCGACCCCCGGTTTTATAGAAATTTTTTGGTATATAAGTTTACGACCCCCGATCGAAAATCTCAAGCTTCGCCACTGGATATAGCTATATAAAGAAACAAGTCATTCAGTCAACAACTCTTGGATCTTCGGATCTCTTCCATTAGGGTTTTCAGAGATAATTTTGATTTCCACAATTTGTTCTTCTCTCGTACTAGATCTAGGATTTGTTGTTATTTATACGTGTTGTAGAAGTTGTTATCTATTAGATTTAGTGAGAGTGTTTGTTTCAGATCATGTTGTTGATGATTTGTGGGTGTTTGTGAGAGATTCTTTTTTGTTTTGAGTTGAATAAAGTTCTGATTTACTGGTTTTGACAGGCTCCCTCCCCTCTTAATTCCTCAAATAGGCATCTGTTAGAGCGAAGGATAAACCTTGTGGTAACTTATTAAAATGAAGAATGATTCATGAGATTTTTATGGTTTAAGAACAATTCATACAAGTTGATGTAAATACCATAATTTACACATCGGTTCTCAGTTTCAAACCAGACCAAATCGTTAAACTGGTGATCTATGAGTCAAACTATTTGGATCTCAAACCAACCGACTTGCTTTGACTTCGTCGGTTTCTAACACATTATAAATACCCTAGAAAAAAATAGTTATTTTCTTATGAATTTGAATATAGAAGAATGATTAAAGTTTAATTTGCAAATTGGTTTCTTATTATTATATAGCCCAACATTGGAGTGCAAGAGTTTGGATTACTTTCATGGCCCATGGGCCAAAACATACTCACGTAGTCAGTGATAGCAAAAATTTGGATCAATGGTTTTGAACATGAACATCTTGATATTTGGATCGAGCCCAAAATGATTATTTGGACAGGATTTTGTTTTAATCTTATACTTGGAACACGAGATCCATTTGTTTTCAAGTACCTTGTCAAGTCAACTACTGTGCCTTAATGCGTTTCGGGTGAACCTGCTAGCTTTGTTTCACCCAATGGTGCAACTGTACAAGAACTCCGAATCAATCTCTTAAAGCTTATTCTTTTCTTGTTAAGAGGTTTCTTGAGGTTTCTTGAGTAATAATCATGAATATAGGAAAGTCTCACGTGTTGGACCCACCTTTCACATGTTACATTGTGACCCAAATGACAAACCCTCACACACTCCTTCTGCGTAACATTCAAGATTATGGTTCTCACACATTATGCCGCAAACCATGTCAAGTCGGGGTCTGACCCGAACACCTTTATCCAACTATATTTATTTATAAATACCCATTAGCCAGTGTGTTGAATATGATTGTACAAGTATACTTTTATCATTAGAAGAGACCCCAGGTTTGAATCGTACGTCCACTAGCTTTCTTCCATAACCTCTTGCCCAACACAAGTTGCAATATACCTGATCCCGTTTGTTAGTTGAGTATTGGCGTGGTCCGGGAGTTTTCCTGTAATAGGTTCGCATAATTACCAAAAAAAACAATGCTTTGTATTAGGAAAGGTCATATCTCATGGAGAAATATCCTCCTTCCATTATATTCTTTAATGTGTATTTATTTAGTCAATTTGTATTCTTGTATAGAGGAGTAATTCTCTCCTCAATAGTTGCCTTGTATCACTATTTAAAGAGTTTGTATAGAATGTAAATTTAAGTTGAACCATTGTGAAATAATATGGTATCAGCCTAACAACATTCAAGATCCTTTTCTTCCTAGCAAACACCTCTTTCTTCTCCTTTTTTTCTCTTCTTGTCGCCATCCCTCCATGGCTGCCGATCCTGCTTCTCTTCCTCTCCATTCTCTGAGTCATCTTGTCCACATCAAGCTAACCTCCACCAATTACCTCACATGGGAGAAACAAATTACTCCTGTTCTTTCTTACCTCAAACTTGTCGGCCACGTAACCGGAACCACCCCATCTCCACCCGAAACTACCACCACCGATAACACAACCGTGCCAAATCCCGACTTTATTGATTGGCAAATAGCTGATCAGAAAGTCCTACTTCTTATTAACTCTACCTTAACCGAAGAAGCAATGGCCGAAACTATCGGTCACACCACGGCCAAAGCCGTCTGGAAGGCTTTAGCCGATGCCTATAGCCACTACTCTATTGAACGAATCCACACTCTCAAAGACTCCCTTCGAACACTTCAAAAAGGAACATCTTCGGTCTCGGAATTTGGTCGAAAATTCAAAGCCATTGCCGACCAACTTGCGGCTATAGGCCATCCGATAAGTAACGAGGACAAACGCCATTGGTTCCTTTGTGGACTAGGCGCTTCGTTTGAAAATTTTTCCACTTCTCAACGAACCATTCGCCCGGCTCCTTCATTTCGTGATCTCTTGGCTAATGCTGAGAATCAAGAGATGTTTGTTCAACAATTGCATGGTTCTCAACCACCTCAGGCCGCGTTCTATGCCCACCCAAACAAAACTTCTCACACTCGTCCTTCTTCTCGTGGAAGAGGTCGCACCTCTTCTTCACGCGGATGTACTTCTTCCTACACCAAAAGACCTCCACATTGCCAACTTTGTCGCCAAACCGGTCACTATGCGAGTTCATGTCCTCAACTCGCCTCTTTCGCCCAAAAATCGGTTCCCCTTGATGCCAATCTTGCCGATGCTTTTCATGCTCAATGTAACATAGCCTCCGACTCTCCTCATTGGACCGCCGACTCAGGTGCTACAACACATATGTTACCCTCAAATCATGGTTTACATAATTCTAAATCCCACAATGGTAGCCTTCATGTTACGTTTGGGAACGGAAAATCATCTCCCGTTACTCACATTGGGAACACTAGTTTAAATGAATCTATAACTTTACAAAATGTCTTAGTAGTTCCTAATTTAACAAAAAATCTTCTATCAATTAGTAGATTAACGAATGATTCTCCAGTTTATGTTTTATTTTCTAATGATTTTTTTCCAAATTCTGGACCGAAAAACGGCGGAGGTTCTAGCTAAAGGCACGTGCGAAAATGGTCTCTATGTTCTCACCCAAGGTCACAAGTCTCTAGTTGCTGCGCTTTCTGCATCGCACTTGCGTGCATCATTTAATAAATGGCACAGTCGATTAGGACATGTTTCTTTTGATACAATTTCTACTTTGAATAAACTTGGTCGTCTTTTTGTTACATCTATATTACCCAAACCAGGATTATGTGAATCTTGTGAATTATCAAAAGCAAAACGTCTACCATTTATTGAAAATCCAAAACGCGCACAACATGTCTTAGACTTAATCCATTGTGATCTTTGGGGACCCGCACCCGTGTCTTCCAAGGATGGTTATCGGTACTATGTCATTTTCATCGATGACTATTCCCGTTTCACTTGGTTCTATCCTTTAAAAGCCAAATCGGAATTCTTTGCCATACTCACCACTTTTTTAACCTTTGTTCAAAATCAATTCTCATCAAATGTTAAGGTTTTTCAAAGTGATGGTGGCACCGAATTCACCAATCACCAAGTGCAAACATGTTTTCAAAAAACAAGGCATCCATCATAGATTATCGTGCCCTCACACACCCGAACAAAATGGGAGAGCCGAGCGAAAGCACCGTCATATAACCGAAACCGGTCTAGCCATGATGTTCAATGCCAATGCCCCACCCAATCTTTGGTTTGATGCTTTCACTTCCGCTACCTACATTATAAATCGTCTACCCACAAAACTTCTAGACAACAAATCTCCGTTTGAAGTTCTATTTAACCAACCACCCACTTACTCCAACATGCGTATTTTTGGTTGTCTAGTCTTTCCTTACCTTAGAGACTATACAAAAAACAAACTCCAACCAAGAAGTGTTCCTTGCATATTCATTGGCTATAGTCCTAAGTATAAAGGCTTTCGATGTCTCGAACAAACATCGGGTCGGGTCTACACAACTCGACATGCAAAATTTAACGAAGACATCTTACCTTTTCATGACAACTCCACATTCACCAATACTACCAATTTACCTATCACCAATTTTGAAGAAAACATACCTGCCATTACCACTCCCCAAACTCCCTCACCAAATATCACACCAACATCTAACCAACACAACATGTGCTTTCCTTTCTGTGATGTTCCCATCGCCCCAAACTCCCAACAATTACCTGTTCATCTTAACAGCCCAATCCAAAGCCCACCCACTCCAAACGCCTCAAGCCCATCCACCTCCACTTCTCACACCCCACAAACCGATACCCCTACTACGTCCCACATACCCACCACTCCCTCGAGCCCATCTATCTCTCAACCATCCGGCCCACCCACCTTTTCTGTTGACACCACTAACCCAAACCCACCAACCGGTTCCCTCATCCCACCTCCCTCGCACCAAAATCCCTCCCCACCGCAACATCAGTCAACTTCCGCACCCTCATTAAATAACCAAACCATAAACTCTATCCCATGACCACTCGATCAAAGGATGGGATCTTCAAACCGAAACACCTCTCTCACCTTTCACAACTCACCATCTCTCCTCTACATCACTCGCTATTTTCTTCTCATATCCCAAAAGGCATCAAAACCGCTCTCAAAAATCCCAAATGGGTTCAAGCCATGCATGATGAACTCAAAGCTCTTCATGAAAACCAAACTTGGACTCTTGTTCCGCGTCCCGCTAACACCAACGTCATTGGATCTAAATGGATCTATAGAATCAAATATAAATCTAACGGATCCATCGACCGCTACAAAGCACGCCTTGTGGCTCAAGGATTCACACAAATACCGGGGCTTGATTTCTCTCATACCTTTAGTCCCGTTGTCAAATCTTCCACCATCCGGGTTGTTCTCAGTCTCGCTACGATCCATAAATGGAATCTCCGTCAATTAGACGTCAATCATGCGTTTCTAAATGGTCATTTAACCGAA